>CM033120.1:4253474-4365661 GCA_019321725.1 Paulownia fortunei | reverse complement strand
TATTTAGGATTTTATTATTTAATTTATTTAATATGTGTAATTTATTGATTTGAATGTTGTACGTAAAGTAGTGTATATTTAGAATTTTGTTCAATATGAAATGTTGTGAATTTTATTTATAATTATATTTACTATAAGGTATTTTATTATTTAAATGGTGTTTTGTGACAAAAGTATTTATTATTTTTTAATTATTATAATTTTGTTGAGGTTATCAAAATATTTATTTAAGTAGTGCATGCGAACAAAAATATTTAATATTTATTTACAATGTAAATTCTAGATACGTAGTTGATAAAATTATGATTTATGAAATAAACTTCTTTTAGTATATATTTAGGATTTTATATTTAATTTATTTAATATGTGTAATTTATTAATTTGAATGTTGTACGTAAAATAGTTTATATATTTAGAATTTTGTTCAATATGAAATGTTGTGATTTTATTTATAATTATATTTACTATCAGTATTTTATTTATTTAAATGGTGTATGTGAATAAAGTATTTATTATTTTTTAACTATGTATATTCTTGAGTAATCAAAATAAAATTTTTAATTTAAAAAATGTGTATATTGTATATTTTATTTTGTCTTTTAATTTTTTGAAAATTTCAAATTGCAAAGTGTATTTTCTTGCATTGTATTATTTTATTTTTGAAAAATAGTATTTTAGTAACATTACATATAACTAAAAAATAGTATATTCTATGAGTATTTCATTTATTTAGTATGATTAATTTATTGATTTGAATGGTGTACGTAAAGTAGTATGTATCATTTTATTTATTTAAATAGTGCATGCGAACAAAAATATTTAATATTTATTTACAATGTAAATTCTAGATACGTAGTTGATAAAATTATGATTTATGAAATAAACTTATTTTAGTATATATTTAGGATTTTATTATTTAATTTATTTAATATGTGTAATTTATTGATTTGAATGTTGTACGTAATGCAGTGTATATTTAGAATTTTGTTCAATATGAAATGTTGTGATTTTATTTATAATTATATTTACTATCAGTATTTTATTTATTTAAATGGTGTATGTGAACAAAGTATTTATTATTTTTTAACTATTATAATTTTTTGAGTAATCAAAATAAAATTTTAATTTTAAAAATGTGTATATTGTATATTTTATTTTGTCTTTTAATTTTTTGAAAATTTCAAATTGCAAAGTGTATTTTCTTGCATTGTATTATTTTATTTTTGAAAAATAGTATTTTAGTAACATTACAATATAACTAAAAAATATTATATTCTATGAGTATTTCATTTATTTAGTATGAGTAATTTATTGATTTGAATGGTGTACGTAAAGTAGTATGTATCATTTTATTTATTTAAATAGTGCATGCGAACAAAAATATTTAATATTTATTTACAATGTAAATTCTAGATACGTAGTTGATAAAATTATGATTTATGAAATAAACTTATTTTAGTATATATTTAGGATTTTATTATTTAATTTATTTAATATGTGTAATTTATTGATTTGAATGTTGTACGTAATAGTTTTATATTTAGAATCTTGTTCAATATGAAATGTTGTGATTTTATTTATAATTATATTTACTATCAGTATTTTATTTATTTAAATGGTGTATGTGAATAAAGTATTATCACTTTTTAACTATGTATATTTCTTGAGTAATCAAAATAAAATTTTTAATTTAAAAAATGTATATATTGTATATTTTATTTTGTCTTTTAATTTTTTGAAAATTTCAAATTGCAAAGTGTATTTTCTTGCATTGTATTATTTTATTTTTGAAAAATAGTATTTTAGTAACATTACATTATAACTAAAAAATAGTATATTCTATGAGTATTTCATTTACTTAGTATGATTAATTTATTGATTTGAATGGTGTACGTAAAGTAGTATGTATCATTTTATTTATTTTAAGTAGTGCATGCGAACAAAAATATTAATATTTATTTACAATGTAAATTATAGATACGTAGTTGATAAAATTATGATTTATGAAATAAACTTATTTTAGTATATATTTAGGATTTTATTATTTATTTATTTAATATGTGTAATTTATTGATATGAATGTTGTACGTAATGCAGTGTATATTTAGAATTTTGTTCAACATGAAATGTTGTGATTTTATTTATAATTATATTTACTATCAGTATTTTATTTATTTAAATGGTGTATGTGAACAAAGTATTTATTATTTTTTAACTATTTATAATTTTTTGAGTAATCAAAATAAAATTTTAATTTAAAAATGTGTATATTGTATATTTTATTTTGTCTTTTAATTTTTTGAAAATTTCAAATTGCAAAGTGTATTTTCTTGCATTGTATTATTTTATTTTTGAAAAATAGTATTTTAGTAACATTACAATATAACTAAAAAATAGTATATTTTATGAGTATTTCATTTATTTAGTATGAGTAATTTATTGATTTGAATGGTGTACGTAAAGTAGTATGTATCATTTTATTTATTTAAATAGTGCATGCGAACAAAAATATTAATATTTATTTACAATGTAAATTCTAGATACGTAGTTGATAAAATTATGATTTATGAAATAAACTTATTTTAGTATATATTTAGGATTTTATTATTTAATTTATTAAATATGTGTAATTTATTAATTGAATGTTGTACGTAAAATAGTTATATATTTAGAATCTTGTTCAATATGAAATGTTGTGATTTTATTTATAATTATATTTACTATCAGTATTTTATTTATTTAAATGGTGTATGTGAATAAAGTATTATCATTTTTTAACTATGTATATTCTTTGAGTAATCAAAATAAAATTTTTAATTTAAAAAATGTGTATATTGTATATTTTATTTTGTCTTTTAATTTTTTGAAAATTTCAAATTGCAAAGTGTATTTTCTTGCATTGTATTATTTTATTTTTGAAAAATAGTATTTTAGTTACATTACAGTTTAACTAAAAAATAGTATATTCTATGAGTATTTTATTTATTTAGTATGAGTAATTTATTGATTTGCATGGTATACGTAAAGTAGTGTGTATCATTTTATTTATTTAAATAGTGCATGCGAACAAAAATATTTAATATTTATTTACATTGTAAATTCTAGATACGTAGTTGATAAAATTATGATTTATGAAATAAACTTATTTTAGTATATATTTAGGATTTTATTATTTAATTTATTTAATATGTGTAATTTATTGATTTGAATGTTGTACGTAAAATAGTTTATATATTTAGAATCTTGTTCAATATGAAATGTTGTGATTTTATTTATAATTATATTTACTATCAGTATTTTATTTATTTAAATGGTGTATGTGAATAAAGTATTATCACTTTTTAACTAGGTATATTCCTTGAGTAATCAAAATAAAATTTTTAATTTAAAAAATGTGTATATTGTATATTTTATTTTGTCTTTTAATTTTTTGAAAATTTCAAATTGCAAAGTGTATTTTCTTGCATTGTATTATTTTTTTGTGAAAAATAGTATTTTAGTAACATTACATTATAACTAAAAAATAGTATATTCTATGAGTATTTTATTTATTTAGTATGAGTAATTTATTGATTTGAATGGTGTACGTAAAGTAGCATGTATCATTTTATTTATTTAAATAGTGTATGTGAAAAAAAATATTTAATATTTATTTACAATGTAAATTCTAGATACGTAGTTGATAAAATTATGATTTATGAAATAAAATTCTTTTAGTATATATTTAGGATTTTATTATTAATTTATTGATTTGAATGTTGTACGTAAAGTAGTGTATATTTAGAATTTTGTTCAATATGAAATGTTGTATTTTATTTATAATTATATTTACTATCAGTATTTTATTTATTTAAATGGTGTATGTGAATAAAGTATTTATTACTTTTTAACTATGTATATTTCTTCAGTAATCAAAATAAAATTTTTAATTTAAAAAATGTGTAGATTGTATATTTTATTTTGTCTTTTAATTTTTTGAAAATTTCAAGTTGCAAAGTGTATTTTCTTGCATTGTATTATTTTTTTTGAAAAATAGTATTTTAGTAACATTACATTACTTTAATATAAAATTGTATATTCTATGAATATTTCATTTATTTAGTATGTGTAATTTATTGATTGAATGTTGTACGTAAAGTAGTATGTATCATTTTACTTATTTAAATAGTGCATGCGAACAAAAATATTTAATATTTATATACAATGTAAATTCTAGATACGTAGTTGATAAAATTATGATTTATGAAATAAACTTATTTTAGTATATATTTAGAATTTATTATTTAATTTATTTAATATGTGTAATTTATTGATTTGAATGTTGTACGTAATGGAGTGTATATTTAGAATTTTGTTCAATATGAAATGTTGTATTTTATTTATAATTATAAATAATATCAATATTTTATTTATTTAAATGGTGTATGTGAACAGAGTATTTATTATTTTTTAACTATGTATGTTCTTTTGAGTAATCAAAATAAAATTTTTAATTTAAAAAATATGTATATTGTATATTTTATTTTATCTTTTAATTTTTTGAAAATTTCAAGTTGCAAAGTGTATTTTCTTGCATTGTATTATTTTATTTTTGAAAAATAGTATTTTAGTAACATTACATTATAACTAAAAAATAGTATATTCTATGAGTATTTCATTTATTTAGTATGAGTAATTTATTGATTTGAATGGTGTACGTAAAGTAGTATGTATCATTTTACTTATTTAAATAGTGCATGCGAACAAAAATATTTAATATTTATATACAATGTAAATTCTAGATACGTAGTTGATAAAATTATGATTTATGAAATAAACTTATTTTATATATTTAGGATTTTATTATTTAATTTATTTAATATGTGTAATTTATTGATTTGAATGTTGTACGTAATGGAGTGTATATTTAGAATTTTGTTCAATATGAAATGTTGTATTTTATTTATAATTATAAATAATATCAATATTTTATTTATTTAAATGGTGTATGTGAACAGAGTATTTATTATTTTTTAACTATGTATGTTCTTTTGAGTAATCAAAATAAAATTTTTAATTTAAAAAATATGTATATTGTATATTTTATTTTCTCTTTTAATTTTTTGAAAATTTCGAGTTGCAAAGTGTATTTTCTTGCATTGTATTATTTTGTTTTTGAAAAATAGTATTTTAGTAATATTATAATATAACTAAAAAATAGTATATTCTGTGAGTATTTTATTTATTTAGTATGAGTAATTTATTGATTTGAATGGTGTACGTAAAGTAGTGTGTATCATTTTATTTATTTAAATAGTGCATGCCAATAAAAATTTAATATTTATTTACAATGTAAGTTCTAGATATGTAGTTGATAAAATTATGATTTATGAAATAAACTTATTTTAGTATATATTTAGGATTTTATTATTTAATTTATTTAATATGTGTAATTTATTGATTTGAATGTTGTACGTAATGGAGTGTATATTTAGAATTTTGTTCAATATGAAATGTTGTATTTTATTTATAATTATAAATAATATGAATATTTTATTTATTTAAATGGTGTATGTGAACAGAGTATTTATTATTTTTTAACTATGTATGTTCTTTTGAGTAATCAAAATAAAATTTTTAATTTAAAAAATATGTATATTGTATATTTTATTTTATCTTTTAATTTTTTGAAAATTTCAAGTTGCAAAGTGTATTTTCTTGCATTGTATTATTATATTTTTGAAAAATAGTATTTTAGTAACATTACATTATAACTAAAAAATAGTATATTTTATGAGTATTTCATTTATTTAGTATGAGTAATTTATTGATTTGAATGGTGTACGTAAAGTAGTATGTATCATTTTATTTATTTAAGTAGTGCATACGAACAAAAATATTTAATATTTATTTACAATGTAAATTCTAGATACGTAGTTGATAAAATTATGATTTATGAAATAAACTTATTTTAGTATATATTTAGGATTTTATTATTTAATGTATTTATTATGTGTAATTTATTGATTTGAATGTTGTACGTAATACAGTGTATATTTAGAATTTTGTTCAATATGAAATGTTGTGATTTTATTTATAATTATATTTACTATCAGTATTTTATTTATTTAAATGGTGTATGTGAATAAAGTATTATCACTTTTTAACTATGTATATTCCTTGAGTAATCAAAATAAAAATTTTAATTTAAAAAATGTGTATATTGTATATTTTATTTTATCTTTTAATTTTTTGAAAATTTCAAGTTGCAAAGTGTATTTTCTTGCATTGTATTATTTTATTTTTGAAAAATAGTATTTTAGTAACATTACATTATAACTAAAAAATAGTATATTCTATGAGTATTTTATTTATTTAGTATGAGTAATTTATTGATTTGAATGGTGTACGTAAAGTAGTATGTATCATTTTATTTATTTAAGTAGTGCATACGAACAAAAATATTTAATATTTATTTACAATGTAAATTGTAGATACGTAGTTGATAAAATTATGATTTATGAAATAAACTTATTTTAGTATATATTTAGGATTTTATTATTTAATTTATTTAATATGTGTAATTTATTTATTTGAATGTTGTACGTAATACAGTGTATATTTCGAATTTTGTTCAATATCAAATGTTGTGATTTTATTTATAATTATATTTACTATCAGTATTTTATTTATTTAAATGGTGTATGTGAATAAAGTATTATCACTTTTTAACTATGTATATTCCTTGAGTAATCAAAATAAAATTTTTAATTTAAAAAATGTGTATATTGTATATTTTATTTTATCTTTTAATTTTTTGAAAATTTCAAGTTGCAAAGTGTATTTTCTTGCATTGTATTATTTTATTTTTGAAAAATAGTATTTTAGTAACATTACATTATAACTAAAAAATAGTATATTCTATGAGTATTTCATTTATTTAGTATGTGTAATTTATTGATTTGAATGTTGTACGTAAAGTAGTATGTATCATTTTACTTATTTAAATAGTGCATGCGAACAAAAATATTTAATATTTATATACAATGTAAATTCTAGATACGTAGTTGATAAAATTATGATTTATGAAATAAACTTATTTTAGTATATATTTAGGATTTTATTATTTAATTTATTTAATATGTGTAATTTATTGATTTGAATGTTGTACGTAATACAGTGTATATTTAGAATTTTGTTCAATATGAAATGTTGTATTTTATTTATAATTATAAATAATATCAATATTTTATTTATTTAAATGGTGTATGTGAACAGAGTATTTATTATTTTTTAACTATGTATGTTCTTTTGAGTAATCAAAATAAAATTTTTAATTTAAAAAATATGTATATTGTATATTTTATTTTATCTTTTAATTTTTTGAAAATTTCAAGTTGCAAAGTGTATTTTCTTGCATTGTATTATTTTATTTTTGAAAAATAGTATTTTAGTAACATTACATTATAACTAAAAAATAGTATATTCTATGAGTATTTCATTTATTTAGTATGTGTAATTTATTGATTTGAATGTTGTACGTAAAGTAGTATGTATCATTTTACTTATTTAAATAGTGCATGCGAACAAAAATATTTAATATTTATATACAATGTAAATTCTAGATACGTAGTTGATAAAATTATGATTTATGAAATAAACTTATTTTAGTATATATTTAGGATTTTATTATTTAATTTATTTAATATGTGTAATTTATTGATTTGAATGTTGTACGTAATGGAGTGTATATTTAGAATTTTGTTCAATATGAAATGTTGTATTTTATTTATAATTATAAATAATATCAATATTTTATTTATTTAAATGGTGTATGTGAACAGAGTATTTATTATTTTTTAACTATGTATGTTCTTTTGAGTAATCAAAATAAAATTTTTAATTTAAAAAATATGTATATTGTATATTTTATTTTCTCTTTTAATTTTTTGAAAATTTCGAGTTGCAAAGTGTATTTTCTTGCATTGTATTATTTTGTTTTTGAAAAATAGTATTTTAGTAATATTATAATATAACTAAAAAATAGTATATTCTGTGAGTATTTTATTTATTTAGTATGAGTAATTTATTGATTTGAATGGTGTACGTAAAGTAGTGTGTATCATTTTATTTATTTAAATAGTGCATGCCAATAAAAATTTAATATTTATTTACAATGTAAGTTCTAGATATGTAGTTGATAAAATTATGATTTATGAAATAAACTTATTTTAGTATATATTTAGGATTTTATTATTTAATTTATTTAATATGTGTAATTTATTGATTTGAATGTTGTACGTAAAGTAGTTTATATATTTAGAATTTTGTTCAATATGAAATGTTGTGATTTTATTTATAATTATAAATAATATCAATATTTTATTTATTTAAATGGTGTATGTGAACAATGTATTTATTATTTTTTAACTATTTATATTTTTTTGAGTAATCAAAATAAAATTATTAATTTAAACAATGTGTATATTTTATATTTTATTTTGTGTTTTAATTTTTTGAAAATTTCATGTTGCAAATTGTATTTTCTTGCATTGTATTATTTTATTTTTAAAAATAGTATTTTAGTTACATTACAATTAGTCAGCTATCAAAGCCTTATCCACTAGTTCCCTAGACTCTGTTGTTGAGGACATTCTCACATCTCTTCTAATTTCTGGATTAAGACCTCTCTGGAAATGATCCATCTTCTCAATGTTGTCTCTGGAGATGTATAGCACATACTTGCAACCCTCTTCAAATTTTCTCACATAATCACATACAAACATCCCTCCTTGTTTTAACTCCAAGAATTCCTTTACTTTGAGCGACCTAGTATCTCTAGTGAAATATTTATCATAAAAGATTGTTTTAAACCTGTCCCAAGTTAGCTTTTCCATATTCACTGCAAGTTTAGCTCCTTTCCACCAGGTTCTAGCATCCTTCTTCAGTAAGAAAATTGCACAAAGTACCTTCTCAGCATCATCAATTCCCATGTAGTCAAAAATAGTGTCCAAAGATTTCACCCATTCCTATGCAACCATGGGATCAAACCCACCATTAAAATCAACAGGTTCCATCTTTTTAAATTTCTCATA
This sequence comes from Paulownia fortunei, assembly GCA_019321725.1. Taxonomy (NCBI): domain Eukaryota; kingdom Viridiplantae; phylum Streptophyta; class Magnoliopsida; order Lamiales; family Paulowniaceae; genus Paulownia; species Paulownia fortunei. Next base: position 4,356,587 of record CM033120.1, on the reverse strand, counting down.
CACAACTTATGAAGTATCCTGTCGAGCTTGTGGTGGAGGAAGTCGTTGATTCTGTTCTTAGCTTCTTTGTTGCATATCTAGCAATTGTGGTATCTGTTCACCATGCATTCTAGTCTGTTGTTGAATGAGATCAGTCAAATTATTCACCACATTATGATTACCCTCATGATCATCCATTGTCTTCCTTTTTGGTGCCATGACCTGATATGCATTGCCCAATCTTATTCCATTCATTAGCCAATAATAAATGCATAATCATGATAATAACATAAAATAAAATCTAATTAAGTAAACATAAAAGCAAATAAACAAATTGTTGATCGAGTTTCCCAGCCAGGATATGTTCGTATGCCTTTTTCTGTCTATAGGAATAACTAAACCTCCGCTCTGATACCACAAACTGATACACCCCTTAACGTAACTGCAGAACCTAAACAAGCTAATACAGTTAAGTCAAGAAATGTTAACTTTTCATCAACACTAGAGTTATGGTTTTAATAAAAGTTCCCATTTTTTACTATAAGAGAAAGAACTTGAATTCATTTATTTTTTATTTCATTGTAGACATACTATATACATAAATTAAAACTGAATACATCTGTTTACAAAACTATAACAGAGTGACTTATTTAAAAATAAAATAGAGTTTTCAAAATAGAGTACAAAACAGCTAGAAGCATAGCATATGATCAAATCTCTATCTAGTCGCTCTAGAGACTCAATCAACCTCTAAACCTGTACATTTTCACCTGCATCACATGAATCTAATTAGCTAAAGGCTTAGTAAGGTGAAACTGATGCAATAACAAATAGCATACATGCACATCTCATAAACCATTAAATGCAATATTCAATTTAATAACTTTTATTCATAAATTATTCTTTAGGGCCCTTGAAGTGTGGTACCTAACTAATAGCCATAGACCATGGTTTTCAGAACCTGTTCATAATGATTGGCTAATAAGAGAAATAATACGGAATTTTCATACTTGGTCTTTCAACCTCAGGTATTAGCCAAATTCTATCTCATTCAATGTGGCTTTCCTATACCGATTTTTCAACCTCAAGTATTTGCCACCATTTGTTGGGTTCGCCGGTCTCTCCCGCATCCCTTATCTACCCGACCATCAATTAAGTACCTGCTACAACTTTAAGGTTGCAAACTCAAGTGCAGGTTGTATTAAGTAATAAATTTCTTGTGAGTCCGAGGTTGATCCACAGGAAAGTTGTTTTAAGAATTCAAGTTTATATTTCTAAAAAGATGGAGTTTATGTGAATCAAAATTTATGAATAATTAATGTATGCTGTAACTAAAGAAAAAATAGAAATAATAAAAGTACTGAGAATTAGGGATCCACTCTTGAGTTTTGGATAGAGAAATGGTTATTTATTCTTTTTACCTTTATTAATTGCCATAATTGGAATCCATACATAATGAAGGTTCCAATGGGAAGATATTATCAAATAACTCATGCAATAAGGTAATCATGATATTGTCTTACTATTGCAAATTATATTTTAATGTCAATACTTATTTATGGAATCAAACATTTATGCACACCTTTGTTAACAACAAATTACCGAGTCATGTCCAAGAGCCATCCTTTAACAGCAACAGCAACTTGCAGACTATGTTTTTACCATTTTGACAAATTTTCACACCATCTTATTTTCTGAAAACTTGTTTATTTACCTCTTGTGTATAACATATTCTAATTTCAGCCCAAAATAAATTTGGGCTCAAGAGATATAATCCAATTGGTAAAATAAGTCAATACTGGGCTGAACTCTGATCCGAATTTTGGTGATCCATTTTGTGCAACTACTTGAATGCATTTTCTACTATCATCAAGACTGAATTGGGCTGAGTTTCAATAGAAAAGTTGTACCTCTATCTCTTGGCTTTCAAATGAAATAAGCTTTAGATCTATAGAGCTTTTGATCATGAAGTTATACTCAAATTACAAATACTGCACAAGTCTGGAAACATGCTTCCATTTATTTCCTAACACAAAATATTAATAAAATAATAATATTAACAAGAATAAAACAAGAAAAGTATAAAAAATTTGATACAAAAATATGTCAAAATATGCACTTATCAAATTCTCCCATACTTAACCCTTACTTGTCCTCGAGCAAGTCTAAAACAAACATAAACTAATCCACTTTCGTAGGAAATCACGATTGCATTTAGCATATGCAACAAGCCTTTAAACCCCTCAAATTCCCCCATACTTAACCCTTGCTTGTCCTCAAGCAAGTCTAAAACAAACATAAACTAATCCACTTTCGTAGGAAATCACGATTGCATTTAGCATATGCAACAAACCTTTAAACCCCTAAGTGGCCCATAGAGGACAAGTTATAGTCTCGTGAAGGTTTCCAGCAGTGATACCCACAAACACCTGTAATAACTATCTTCCAACTTTTATTCTCATGAAGCAACAAAGTAATATGAAAATAAAATCAAACAAGTGTTGAGTTTTAACTTTTAGTCATTCAAAAAATCAATACATTTCCACAATAAGCATACTCAAGTGTGTGTGTGGACAGTTAATGTCAATAGTGATGAAACTATGCATGTTTCAAATAAGTGAATTCTCATAAAATCTTACAAAAATCATCACCCAATTTTTAACAGAAAAGTTAAACATCATAGGCTCTTCCTTTGGTGCAAATCTCCACTATACTGAAGGCACCACACGAAATCAAAAGGTTTTCAACAAAGGTTATAATGGGGCCAAAGGGTGGTGATGTAGCTAAGAAAATAAAAGGATACGATGCAAAGGTTCTAAAAACTTCATGGAATTATAGACATAGAATTTATCGATGAAAAATTCTCAAACTCCACGAATTTCACATTGGGGTCTATTATTATTAAATTGAACCCCTCTTATTCATTTTGCAACATCTCATTTTTAGTATGCAACTTGTAGCACTTTGAAATTTTTTTTCTTTCTATTTTTAATTATTGTTTTTCTTTTTTTTTCTTGTTTTTTTTAAAGAGAAACTCCCTCACACTTATCTTCTATTCCAACCTTAATTGTTTTTGTAAGTTCAAGCTGTCAGTTGAATGTCTCTTAAACTCCAATCATTTATAGAACAAGGGTTAGATAATAGTGTATTTAGGTTAGGTAAAAAGATATGATTAAAAAAAAATATTTATTTATTAAAAGGATCAAAGTGGTTTACTAGGGGGATGTTTTTTGAAACATCAAATGGGGAACAAGCTGATTGACAATGGTGCTAGAAAGCTGTAATACCCAAGCCTCACACTACTCACTTGGCCAATATGATTCATGCACTACATGCTACTTATATGCTAATTTGCATTAACATCTACATCGCATCTTTTATAGCATTCTTAATTATTACTTGATATTAGTGGTTGAGATCCTACAACCTAATTAAGTGATTCTATATTTAGATAAGATAAAGAATAGATTGATCAATATAATGGATATTCATAGGTTGTATGTTATAATTTTAGAAGTGTTAAAGGTGTCACTAGTAAGCTTATATGAGTCGATTCGATTTGATCAAGGTGTTTTAAATGTATACATCTATAGATTAACATACTTGGGATATCGGACATGATATAATGAAATTTAAGTGTCATAATACAAGGTTCATATATGCATGTGATTTTATAAAATGAAAACTAGACGATCATTTAAGAATCGAATGTCGATCGGTTTGGAGATCGAATGAACGGTTAAGAAATTAGGGCATAATGTACTATCCGATCATATGGAGATTAAAGTAGGTTATACATAGATAAATAAGTAATGAGAAACACTAGATTAGGGCTGTATAAGGTGTGAAAAATATCAGATTTGAGCCACAACTTGACACCTCAACCTTGCCACCTCAAGCTTTGCCACCTCAAGCTTCCACCTCAACCTATCTTCATTTCTACCCTTGAGCCACGACCAAAAACTATTTTCTGAGCTATTTCACTTCCAAAACCTTCATATTGAATGTTAGAAATTGCACTCAAGTAATTCCAAGTAAAGAAAATAAGTGAAGGAAGCAAAGGGAAGTAAGGAGGAGCAAGTTGAATCAAAAATCTGTGCATAGGTGAGATTTAATTCATGTTTTGATTTAAGTTCTTGAATTGTTTGAGGGTTTATGACTTTTAAAGCTTCTATTATTGATTATAATCATGTTAGGATGTTATTTTTAGTCTTTTAGTTCACAAAAGAAGGATTTTTAGTTGCAAAATCACAATAAAAATCACTATGGACAGAAACTGTATACTTGCTGATTTTGATATTTATGCTTTATATATGTATAATAACTTGATTAAAACCTGTGTATTTCACCATATATGTGTTTATATATGAGTCTAGGTGATGTATGTAAGTTTAGAGAGGTTATAAATTGTAATATAGTGTGATAATTAAAGAGGTGCTCAAAACTGTCTTCTTTGAAATTCAGATTCTGTCCTATGTGAATGGTGCTGGTTTTACATCAATAAATCCATTGGTTTTGGTAGTAATTTGACCTGGTTGTCTCTATATATGTGTTATCTAAGTATGGTGAAAATTTGGGAGTGATTGAATGTACTTAAGGGTGCCAAAACCATTAATGTCATGAAGTGTGCAAAACTGTCACGGTAGGAAAACAATCTGTTTCAGTGTGTTGTGAAGAGAGCTGAACTTGGGAAGCTATATCCATGAGTTTTAGCAATTATATGATATTTTTACATTTATATACATGTTATATAAGTGTGGTAAAAATTTGGGAGTGATTGGATATGCTTAGGGATGTCAAAATTATCATGCAACTAAATTGGACAACAAGAAAATATGAAAATGTGAATCTGTCCCATTTGATAACTTAGCATATTTCAACCTAGACATGTTGCTATTGAGTGTTAACAATTAGGTACATGATATTAGAGTTATAATACTTCAATTATATGATGTTTACATGTATCTAAGATGAGAAATTAAGGTATTGGAGGGACTAGATTGGGTTCTAGTTTGTAAAACCTAGATAGCTTGGTGTTCAAGGTCTTAGTATGATATTTTATGCTTTCAACTTGCCAAATTGGGAATGGTGCTTGATGTTGGGTAATATTACAGGCTATTTTACATCTAAGATTGGAGGGGAACAATAAAAAAATCTAGACTAAGCCACCAACCAAGTGAAAGGTAAGTAAAGATCCATTTGCAACTACAATGCATGAACATAGTATGTCTTGAAGCATTTATACCTAATGTGTTGATGATATTAAATTTGATTGAGAGTCTTATGATTCTTGAAACATATTGAGAGCAAGATGACTTGCATTTCATATTGAACATACCATTCATGAGCATTTACATGTGCATGCACGACATATGAGTATAGTGGAGGTTCTTGCATGCACGATATGATTTGAGACATGGTTTTTAGAAAGAAAATATTTTGGTTGGCCACTACTAGTGTACCGAGGCATGCGAGGTGTGCTTATATGATATTTTGGGGTGCCGCGAGTGTTACTTCTCGGAGGATCACAGGGGTTGACAGGGGGTGTGCCTCTGGTGGTCACGAGAGGGTGGACCACTTGACTGTGCCCTTATTGACTCCGCCAGTGGGAAGACTTCTGGAGGATCACATGGGAAGACAGGGGGTGGACCTCTGGTGATCCAGGAGATGGCCCTTGGACTGAGTCATTTGTTTATGGCCATGTGATTATTGATATTGTTCAGAGCTCTATTCGGTGCATAGTAGGTGGGCCAAGGGCCCAATAAATGAAGTGATTTTTAATGAAAACTCTTTTATTCATGAGTACTCAAGTTGACACATTTATAGCATCATATCTTAGAGTTGAGTTGCATGAGATTTTATATCATACTCTTGTCATGCATGATTTTTACTTATTGAGCGTTAGCTCATGTAGTTCATGCATTGTAGGTGAACATGGTGAGACTTGAGACCTCTGGTTTACTGGCTGGCAGTGGAGCTCCTACAGGCTTTCAAAGATCAATGTACTTGGATGACGACCTGTTGGGCTATTTTGTGGGTTGTGTTTTTTTTTATTTTACAGTTATTGTATTATATTAGTGACTTTATCCTGTATATCACTTTCAAAACTCCTTTGTAATATAAAGTTTAGGTTTGTGATGGTTTGATAGACTTGGTTAATATGTAATAACTACGTATGTATATACAGTGTGACGGGATATGAAAGCACTTTACTTTTATCAATGTTTTGTTAAACTGAGTAGAAAAAAAAGTTATACACATGCATACATGCACAAATTATGTTACACAGGTTGTTTATATATATATTTATACATATTGTTGGGAGGTGTGACAAAGAGTGGTATCAGAGCCCAGGTCTTGATTCTGTAGACTGTCCATGTACATGATCTTAGAACTTGTGGAGCACAGCCATGTCAGTAAGTTTTATTTTATGTTATATTGCATTATATATTTCATGAATTATATTGGCCATTTGTTATAAACAAAATGGTATTGCAGTCATGGTGAGAACAAGGGGTGAAAGTAGTAGTGGAGCCAGAACCCTAGGAGAGCAGACACCTATTCTGAATAATGATCGTGATGTTATCATCAATCGACTTACAGAGCTTGTTGAACGACAATCAGAACAAATTCAACAACTCATCCAGCAGAGGGATATGGGTGGACAACCAAGGGCTGAAATGGTTCAACCACAACCCCGAGTAGAACAGGTGGAGATAGTTGGGGAAAGATTCAGAAAACTAAACCCACCGATGTTTGAGGATGCACTAGATCCTACAGCTGCTGAGGATTGGTTAAGAACTCTTGAAAATATGTTTCACTACAGTAGAGTTTCAGAAGAAGAGAAAGTGATGTGTGCATCCTTTTTGCTTCGAGGCAGTGCTGGACATTGGTGGGATACAATGAAAGCATCGAAGACATCACGGTTATAACTTGGGATAGATTCAAAGATTTGTTTCGAAATAAATACTTCACAGCTCCAGTTCGTGCAATGAAGATGAATGAATTTATACAGCTACGACAAGGAACTATGACAGTGGGAGAATATATTCGCAAGTTTGAACAGCTATCCAGATTTGCCACACATATGGTCAATACTGATGCATTGAAAGTTGAAAGGTTTCTTGAAGGCTTGAGACCAGAGCTATATAGAGATGTGAATATGGCAGGAATCCAAGGAGTGACATACTCACAAGTTGCTGAGAGAGCTTTAGTGGCAGAACAAGCTGAACTTAGAATTTCTCGTGCTCAGGAGATTCGACGCCAATTTAAGCAAGGACAGGGGCAACGGTGGGTTGGAAATGAAAAGAAGAGACCATTTCAAATGCAGAATCAAAAATCTAAATTCCAACCTGGACAAGGGCAACAACAGTGGGATCAGAGTAAGCGTATAAAGATTGATCAAGGCAAGGCACCAATGTCGCAACCTGCTTGTCCAAAATGTGGTGGTCATCACAGTGGAGTCTGCCCGACGGAGACTAGAACCTGCTTTGTGTGTGGAAGGTTGGACATATTGCCAGAGCATGTCCAGATAATCCAAATCCAATAGGACAAAGAAAAGTGTCAGCTAGAGTCTTTACCATCACTAGATCAGATGCTGAGACGAACCCATCAGTGGTAACAGGTAAATTCTCTGTCTTTGGTACTCCAGCATTTGTATTGTTTGATTCTGGAGCTACACACTCATTTATATCCACTGAGTATGTGAAGAGGTTGGGTAGAGTACCTGATACTGTTGAGGTCAGTTACAATGTGATAATCCCTTCTGGAGACTCAAAACAAACTAACCATGTTTTAAGAGATTGTGTTATTCCCATTGAAAATAGAGAACTCTATGCTGATTTAATTGTATTGACCATGAATGACTATGATATGATTTTGGGCATGGATTGGTTGTCAAAGTATCGGGCTACAATAGATTGTCTGAGAAAGACAGTAACTTTTCAACCTCCTGGTGAGGAACCGTTCACCTTTATTGGAATCACAAAGTTTTAAATTCCCAATTATATCAGCATTAAGAGCACAAAGATTATTAGATAGTGGTTGTGAAGGATATTTGGCGAGTGTTATGAGCATTGAAGAACCACACCATCCTATCCTCAGTGAAGTACCAGTTGTTCGGGAATATCCAGAAGTATTTCTGATGATCTTCCTGGATTACCACCAGACCGTGAGATAGAGTTTGTCATTGAACTAAGTCCAGGAACACATCCAATATCTAAAGCTCCATACCGAATGGCACCAGCTGAGTTGAAAGAATTGAAGATACAAATACAAGAATTATTAGATAAAGGTTTTATCAGACCTAGCTTTTCACCATGGGGTGCACCGGTTCTATTTGTGCGTAAGAAGGATGGTACAATGCGACTGTGTATAGACTACCGAGATTTAAATAAAGTTACAATCAAGAATAAGTATCCTCTGCCTAGAATAGAAGACTTATTTGATCAGCTCCAAGGTGCATCTATATTTTCAAAAATTGATCTGCGATCTGGGTACCATCAACTGAAAATAAAAGAGGATGATGTCACCAAGACAGCATTTAGCACGAGATATGGACATTATGAATTTTTGGTGATGCCATTTGGGTTGACAAATGCTCCAGCAGCTTTTATGGATTTGATGAATCGGGTATTTAAAAATTTTCTTGATAGATTTGTTATTGTGTTTATTGATGATATCTTGATTTACTCTAGCACAAAAGAAGAACATGGTGAACATCTAAGAATGATTTTAGAGGTTTTGAAAGAGAAACAACTATATGCTAAATTTAAGAAATGTGAATTTTGGATTGATCGAGTGGTATTTCTAGGACATGTAATATCAGGAGCAGGAATATCTGTAGATCCAAGTAAAGTAGAAGCTATTAATAGTTGGTTACAACCTACTAATCCTTCAGAAGTACGAAGTTTTCTGGGTTTAGCTGGATATTACCGTAGATTTGTGGAAGGATTCTCCAAGATAGCTTCTCCTTTGACACAATTAACCAGAAAATGTGTGATATTTAAATGGACAGATGCTTGTGAGAAAAGTTTTCAGGAATTGAAGAAGAGGTTAACTTCAGCTCCTATTCTTTGTATTCCATCGGGTACTGGAGGCTTTGTGGTTTATAGTGATGCTTCAAAAAATGGGTTGGGATGTGTATTGATGCAAAGTGGTAAAGTAGTTGCATATGCATCCAGACAGCTTAAAGAGTATGAGAAGAATTATCCCACACATGATTTAGAGCTTGCTGCGGTGGTGTTTGCACTTAAGATATGGAGACATTATTTATATGGTGAACGATGTGAGATATATACTGATCACAAGAGCTTAAAATATTTCTTCACCCAAAAAGAGTTAAATATGCGACAACGAAGATGGTTGGAGTTAGTGAAAGATTATGATTGTGTTATCAACTATCATCCTGGTAAGGCTAATGTTGTGGCTGATGCATTGAGCAGGAAATCAACACAAAATACTGCAGTTTTAGCTTTGACTCAAAAATCAGAGTTAATTGAACTACAGAAAATGGATGTAGAAATTGTACAACAGGGATCAGTAGAGGCCAAATTTGCAGCTTTGACACTCCAACCGACTTTGATTGATAGAATTCAACAGGGACAACAAGTTGATGAATATGTTACTAAAATGATAAAAGATATAGCTTTAGAAAAGTTTTCTGATTTTCAGATGTCAGAGAAAGGTATCTTGCGGTTTCGAAAAAGGTTATATGTGCCTAATGTAGACAACATTCGGGAACATATTTTGGCAGAGGCACATTCAACACCATATTCAGTGCATCCAGGAGCTACTAAAATGTATAGAGATTTGATAACGCATTACTGGTGGCCAGGTATGAAAAGAGATGTTGCTCAATTTATAGAACAATGTTTGATATGTCAACAAATAAAGGCAGAACATCAAAGACCAGCAGGAACCTTGCAACCTTTATTTATTCCAGAGTGGAAATGGGAAAGAATTACAATGGATTTCGTATCGGGATTACCTAAAACAGTTAAAGGTCACGATGCTATTTGGGTTATCATTGACAGGCTAACTAAATCTGCTCACTTTCTTCCAGTATGTTCTACTTATTCCATGGACCGTTATGCACAGATATATATACAGGAAGTGGTCAGACTTCATGGGGTACCACTATCTATTATTTCTGATAGAGATTCAAGGTTTTTGTCTATGTTCTGGAAGAGTTTACACAAGGCATTGGGAACACGATTATCTTTCAGCACTGCATATCATCCTCAGACTGATGGACAATCAGAGCGAACAATACAAACATTGGAAGATATGCTTAGAGCTTGTGTATTAGATTTTCATGGTCAATGGAGCAAATTTTTACCTTTAGTGGAATTCTCTTATAATAACAGCTATCAGTCCACTATTGGAATGGCCCCCTATGAAGCATTATATGGTAGAAAATGTAGATCTCCAGTTCATTGGGATGAAGTTGGTGAAAAGAAGCTTTTGGCCCAAATATGATTCGAGAAATGACAGAAGCTGTGGCACAAATTCGTCAACGAATGCAGACTGCCCAGAGCCGACAGAAAAGTTATGCTGATCAAAGAAGAAGAATGTTAGAATTTACAGTAGAAGATCAGGTATTTCTGAAGGTATCTCCAATGAAGGGGATTATGCGGTTTGGAAAGAAAGGAAAGCTAAGTCCTAGATATATTGGTCCATTTCATATTACTGAACGAATTGGGGATGTGGCTTACAAACTCGACCTACCTGGATCAATGTCTCAAGTGCATAATGTATTTCATGTATCTATGTTGAGGAAATATATTGCGAATCCATCTCATATTCTGAAGAATCAACCTATAGAGCTAAAGAAGATTTGAGTTATGAAGAAAGACCTGTAGAGATTCTTTTACGAGAAGTAAAACAACTCAGAAATAAAACAATCCCATTGGTTAAAGTATTATGGAGAAATCAATCAACAGAAGAAGCTACTTGGGAAAGGGAAGATGATATGAAAGTCAAGTATCCAGAACTCTTTCGGTAAGTAAATTTCGAGGACGAAATTCTAATAAGGAGGGGAAGATGTAATACCCAAGCCTCACACTACTCACTTGGCCAATATGATTCATGCACTACATGCTACTTATATGCTAATTTGCATTAACATCTACATCGCATCTTTTATAGCATTCTTAATCATTACTTGATATTAGTGGTTGAGATCCTACAACCTAATTAAGTGATTCTATATTTAGATAAGATAAAGAATAGATTGATCAATATAATGGATATTCATAGGTTGTATGTTATAATTTTAGAAGTGTTAAAGGTGTCACTAGTAAGCTTATATGAGTCGATTCGATTTGATCAAGGTGTTTTAAATGTATACATCTATAGATTAACATACTTGGGATATCGGACATGATATAATGAAATTTAAGTGTCATAATACAAGGTTCATATATGCATGTGATTTTATAAAATGAAAACTAGACGATCATTTAAGAATCGAATGTCGATCGGTTTGGAGATCGAATGAACGGTTAAGAAATTAGGGCATAATGTACTATCCGATCATATGGAGATTAAAGTAGGTTATACATAGATAAATAAGTAATGAGAAACACTAGATTAGGGCTGTATAAGGTGTGAAAAATATCAGATTTGAGCCACAACTTGACACCTCAACCTTGCCACCTCAAGCTTCCACCTCAACCTATCTTCATTTCTACCCTTGAGCCACGACCAAAAACTATTTTCTGAGCTATTTCACTTCCAAAACCTTCATATTGAATGTTAGAAATTGCACTCAAGTAATTCCAAGTAAAGAAAATAAGTGAAGGAAGCAAAGGGAAGTAAGGAGGAGCAAGTTGAATCAAAAATCTGTGCATAGGTGAGATTTAATTCATGTTTTGATTTAAGTTCTTGAATTGTTTGAGGGTTTATGACTTTTAAAGCTTCTATTATTGATTATAATCATGTTAGGATGTTATTTTTAGTCTTTTAGTTCACAAAAGAAGGATTTTTAGTTGCAAAATCACAATAAAAATCACTATGGACAGAAACTGTATACTTGCTGATTTTGATATTTATGCTTTATATATGTATAATAACTTGATTAAAACCTGTGTATTTCACCATATATGTGTTTATATATGAGTCTAGGTGATGTATGTAAGTTTAGAGAGGTTATAAATTGTAATATAGTGTGATAATTAAAGAGGTGCTCAAAACTGTCTTCTTTGAAATTCAGATTCTGTCCTATGTGAATGGTGCTGGTTTTACATCAATAAATCCATTGGTTTTGGTAGTAATTTGACCTGGTTGTCTCTATATATGTGTTATCTAAGTATGGTGAAAATTTGGGAGTGATTGAATGTACTTAAGGGTGCCAAAACCATTAATGTCATGAAGTGTGCAAAACTGTCACGGTGGGAAAACAATCTGTTTCAGTGTGTTGTGAAGAGAGCTGAACTTGGGAAGCTATATCCATGAGTTTTAGAAATTATATGATATTTTTACATTTATATACATGTTATATAAGTGTGGTAAAAATTTGGGAGTGATTGGATATGCTTAGGGATGTCAAAATTATCATGCAACTAAATTGGACAACAAGAAAATATGAAAATGTGAATCTGTCCCATTTGATAACTTAGCATATTTCAACCTAGACATGTTGCTATTGAGTGTTAACAATTAGGTACATGATATTAGAGTTATAATACTTCAATTATATGATGTTTACATGTATCTAAGATGAGAAATTAAGGTATTGGAGGGACTAGATTGGGTTCTAGTTTGTAAAACCTAGATAGCTTGGTGTTCAAGGTCTTAGTATGATATTTTATGCTTTCAACTTGCCAAATTGGGAATGGTGCTTGATGTTGGGTAATATTACAGGCTATTTTACATCTAAGATTGGAGGGGAACAATAAAAAAATCTAGACTAAGCCACCAACCAAGTGAAAGGTAAGTAAAGATCCATTTGCAACTACAATGCATGAACATAGTATGTCTTGAAGCATTTATACCTAATGTGTTGATGATATTAAATTTGATTGAGAGTCTTATGATTCTTGAAACATATTGAGAGCAAGATGACTTGCATTTCATATTGAACATACCATTCATGAGCATTTACATGTGCATGCACGACATATGAGTATAGTGGAGGTTCTTGCATGCACGATATGATTTGAGACATGGTTTTTAGAAAGAAAATATTTTGGTTGGCCACTACTAGTGTACCGAGGCATGCGAGGTGTGCTTATATGATATTTTGGGGTGCCGCGAGTGTTACTTCTCGGAGGATCACAGGGGTTGACAGGGGGTGTGCCTCTGGTGGTCACGAGAGGGTGGACCACTTGACTGTGCCCTTATTGACTCCGCCAGTGGGAAGACTTCTGGAGGATCACATGGGAAGACAGGGGGTGGACCTCTGGTGATCCCAGGAGATGGCCCTTGGACTGAGTCATTTGTTTATGGCCATGTGATTATTGATATTGTTCAGAGCTCTATTCGGTGCATAGTAGGTGGGCCAAGGCCCAATAAATGAAGTGATTTTTAATGAAAACTCTTTTATTCATGAGTACTCAAGTTGACACATTTATAGCATCATATCTTAGAGTTGAGTTGCATGAGATTTTATATCATACTCTTGTCATGCATGATTTTTACTTATTGAGCGTTAGCTCATGTAGTTCATGCATTGTAGGTGAACATGGTGAGACTTGAGACCTCTGGTTTACTGGCTGGTAGTGGAGCTCCTACAGGCTTTCAAAGATCAATGTACTTGGATGACGACCTGTTGGGCTATTTTGTGGTTGTGTTTTTTTTTATTTTACAGTTATTGTATTATATTAGTGACTTTATCCTGTATATCACTTTCAAAACTCCTTTGTAATATAAAGTTTAGGTTTGTGATGGTTTGATAGACTTGGTTAATATGTAATAACTACGTATGTATATACAGTGTGACGGGATATGAAAGCACTTTACTTTTATCAATGTTTTGTTAAACTGAGTAGAGAAAAAAAAAGTTATACACACGCATACATGCACAAATTATGTTACACAGGTTGTTTATATATATATTTATACATATTGTTGGGAGGGTGTGACAAAAGCCTAATGCCTTAATCATTTTTCTAGTGGTGCACTATCAGTCGTTCGCCTCGACAGACCAAAAGTAAAGTTCTAATACTCAACCCCTACATGTTGAAAATTCAAGTGATGATTAGATCAAGGGCATAAGAACTATCTATTTTTACATGATTGTCTTCACACTGAATAACATAACTATTTGTGCAAAATAAAATTTGAGTATAATTATTGAAAAAATATATTAACTAAATAACAACATCAAAGTCCAAAACAACACCCATCATCAACCAAACGGTATTATTCATGCTTAATTTTAATCATTGAAATGGGAAGAACCTCTACGACTCAAACAAAAAATTGGTAATTCACAAACATTTGTTAAAAACTTCACAAACCTGCCATGTTATGCAAAAAATAGGAATGTATCTCAAGAGCATTACAATTACCCTTTACTCAACCACCATTTTTCATGCTTTCAACGAACCCATAAAAAAACACGCTTGATTTTTTTTAAATACTAGAAAAATACACATTGAACACACAAGTCATTATATCAACTATCCCTCCCCCCAACCTAATCGAGACATTGTCTTCAATGTAAAAAATAGATAAAAAAGTAGAGTTTGAAAGATATCACTTGAAGTGTGGCTAATAAAGCTAAAACAACAAAGAAAACACATAATTTTAGATAAAATTATTAACAATAAGTATCACAGATTGAGAGTCAAATTCAATTTGCATTTTCGACCATTGTCCCCATTAGACAAATCCACATAGGCTAAGGCTAGATCAGGTTCTAGCATATATGCTAGAAATTGATCAATCAACTGATCAAGTGTCAGAGCAGAAATGAGGATTCTTCTTGCAGACGGTGAAATAAAACCTTTTTTCATAGCATGATCTACAAAAGATAGCAAACTATCATAAAAACCATTAACATTAAGAATACCTATAGGTTTTTTTGGAATGTTGAGTTGTGCCCAAGAGACAACTTGGAATAATTCCTCTAGTGTACTAAAATCGCCATGTAGAATGATGAATGCATCTGCATTGTTTAACATGTTAGGCATTCTGTCCTGAATATGAGATACTTTTAGCTCATCTTCAATGGTCATACCTGTGATATTCTGTATTGTTAAATATTTTGGGATAACTCCTAGAACTTTGACCCTCCTACATAAGCAGAAATAGCAACACTCCCCATTAACCACAAACTGCCTCCCCCATATACTAAATGATTTTTTCTCTATGCTAAAGTTTTACCAAGGTTATTGGCTGCCCCTATAAACTCATCATTTTTTCCAAAATTGGATCCACAAAAAACACAAATGCAATTGAATGAAGAAACTTCCATTTTTTTTTATTTTTTTTAAAAAATAAGTTATGCAAAAATAGAGTGAGTACAATGATATTTATTGAGGTGTGAATAGGGAATGCATTTATTGCATGACTTTTTCTTTTGTTAAAAAGGTTGAAAATAAGGACACATACAAAATTTAAAAATTACCTACTTACACGTGAATGTACATGTAGTTGTGATTGTGCTCACATTTTCCTCTGGTTTTATGTCCAGTAACAACTTAAACGCCTTCTATGGGTCGAGCATATGCTTCCTATCCAATTTTTTTATAAACTGGCAAACATGGTCTTTTAATGTCAGATTCCCAAGACTATAAAACTCATATTCATTTTAAAAATGATCCCATAAATCAAGAATTGCATGTTGTACCAATCCACATGAATGCATCTCAAGAGTCAATATAATATGATCTAAAGACTCCTTACTCAGTCCATCCATAATGAATTTAAGTTTATCTTCTCGATTTTTAGAGACCATTCCTAAAGAATGATACTTTTTGTTGCAAGTCCATCTAGCACAATTATGACAAACTTTCATTTTTTTCGCCCTTTATTTTTTTTAATATGTACTTTTACCAAAAATAGGCATGTATCTAGTAAGCAAATTTGGAAACTCATGTGAAAACTCACATGTTCTTACCTTTGCTTCAATTATCCATTGTATGTCCTCCGGGATGCCCTTGTGCATAAGCATCCTCAATCTTTCAATCCTGATTTTATAAATTTTTAAAATTGCATTTTTAGGAAGAAAAGAAAATCGCTTCTTGAGAGTTAGAAAATTATCACCCATTTTGAAAAGAACAAGAAAAGAGAATTAGAAAAGCAAAGAAAATTTGTACAAAGATTTCAGTTGTTTGAAAAACTAACAAGTCCGACTTTTATAGCCACGGAATACCGTTATCTGCCATTTAACCCAGAAAAGAAAAAAAATAAAAGAAAGAAAAAAAATAAAACTTTCAAAACAAATAAAGTCACAGAAAATGAATATATACAACACTAATCATAACAAGGGTTAGAAAGAAAAAGAATTTCCTCTTGTTAAAATTAATTTTCTAGAAATAGTTTAACTCTTTGTCCATTTACTTTGAATATGTTACCATTTATAGGATTCTCAATGTCAATCACCCCATAAGGATATACTTTTTTTACAACAAAAGGACCACTCCACCTTGATCTCAATTTTCCAGGAAACAAATGCAATCGACAATTATAAAGCAAAACCTTTTGACTAACCTCAAATATTTTTCTTGAAATTTTATTATCATGAAAATCTTTGATTCTTGCTTTATAAATTTTAGAATTCTCATATGCATCATTTCTCAGTTCTTGAAGTTCATTGATTTGCAATTTACACAATTTTGAAGCTTCATCAAGGTTAAAGTTAAACATTTTGATTGCCCAATAAGCTTTATGTCCAAGTTCAACAGGTAAATGACAAGATTTTTCATAAACTATCCTAACGAGACATTCCTAATGATGTTTTGAAAGTAGTTCTATATGCCCAAAGTGTATCAGTAAGTCTAAGAGACCAATCTTTACGGTTTGGATTGGCTGTTCTCTCTAAAATTTATTTTATCTCCCTATTTGCAAGTTTAACTTGTCCATTTGTCTTAGGATGATAAGGGGTTGCAACTTTATGTATGATTCCATATTTTCTCATTAAAGTTTCAAAAACTTTGTTATAAAAATATTTTCCCCTATCACTGATAATAGATCTAGGAATTCCAAATCAACTTAAAATATTTTCTTTCAAAAATTTTATCATTATTTTGTGATCATTGTTTCGACAAGGAATTGCCTCGATCCATTTTGAAACATAATCTATGGCAACCAATATGTAAAGAAAACCAAATGATAATGAAAATGGCCCCATAAAATCAATACCCCAATAGTCAAAGATTTCAATCACTAGGATAGGTGTAGGGGCATCATATTTCTCTTTGAAAGGGACCCTAACTTTTGACAATTTTCACAACTTTTGCAGAAAGTGTAAGTGTCTTTGAAAAGAGTTGGCCAATAAAATTCACATTGCAAGATTTTTGCAGTAGTTTTCTTTACAGAAAAATGACCACCACATGCTTCTGAATGACAAAATTTGACAATATTACCTATCTTATTGTCAGGCACACATCTTCGAAAGATTTGATTCGGATAATATTTGAATAGGTATAGATCATCCCAATAAAAGTTTTTAACTTTAGTCAAAAACTTCTTTTTGTCTTGAGAGTTCCAATGCGATGACATCTTTCATTTTACAAGAAAATTAACAATATCAACAAACCAAGGTAAAATAGAAACATTAAATAGTTGTTCATCAAGGAAAGTGTCATTAATAGGTGTGGTTTGAAACGAGTCATCACAAACAAGTCTCGACAAATGATCAGTCACTACATTCTCTACTTCCTTTTTATCTCGAATAGTAACATTAAATTCCTGGAGTAAGAGAATCTACCTAATCAGTCTTGGTTTAACATCTTTTTTTGACAAAAGATATTTCAAAGCTGCATGATCACTGGAAACAACAATTGGTGAGTCAACAAGATAAGATCGAAATTTGTCCAATGCAAAAACTATAATAAGTAATTCTTTTTCAGTTGTTATATAATTCAATTGAGCACCATTTAAAGTTTTACTTGTATAGTAAATAATATATGGTTTCTTATCTTTTTTTTATCCCAAGACAGCTCCAATAGCATAATCACTAGCATCACACATTATTTCAAAGGTAAAGTCTAATCAGGAGGCTGCATGATTGGAGCAGATGTAAGCATGCTTTTAAGCTTAACAAAAGCATTTTCACAGTTTTTAGTCCATTCAAAAATAATGTCTTTTGTTAGAAGATTACACATAGGTTTAGATATTATACTAAAATCTTTGATAAATCTTCTATAAAAACCAGCATGTCCTAAAAATGATCTAACCTCCTTCACAGTCTTTGGTGTTGTCAAATTGGCAATTAACTCAATTTAAATTTGTCAACCTCAATACCTTCTGATGAAATAATATATTCAAGAACAATACCAGTTGTTACCATGAAGTGACATTTCTCCTAATTGAGCCCAATTGAGCACAAGATTCTTTTCTTCATACTTGATTAAAACCTTTTCTAAATTAGATAAGCAATCATCAAATGAATTATCAAAAATAGAAAAATCATCCATGAAAACTTCAAGAAAATGTTCAACCATGTCACTAAAAATACTAAGCATGCATCGTTGGAATGTAGTTGGTGCATTACATAATCCAAAAGGCATCCTTCAATATGCAAAAGTACCAAAAGGACATGTAAAAGTTGTTTTCTCTTGATCTTCAAGTGCAATTACAATTTGATTATACCCAAAATATCCATTTAAAAAGCAATAAAATTCATGTCCCGCAACTCTTTCTAAAATTTGATCCATAAAAGGTAATGGAAAATGATCTTTTCTAATAACTGAGTTGAGTTTCCTATAGTCAATGAACATTCTCCAACTAGTAACAGTCCTAGTTGGAATTAATTCATCATTATTATTCTTGACTACAGTAACTTCAGATTTCTTAGGTACAACTTGAGTAGGACTTACCCATTTGATATCAAAAATAGGATAAATGATTCTATTATCTAAGAGTTTAATGACTTCATTTCTCACTACTTATTTCATATTAGGATTTAGCCTTCGTTGCATTTCTCTAGAAGGTTTAGCATTTTCCTCTAGATAGATGTTATGTGTGCAAAAGAAAGGATTAATACTTTTAATATCAGCAATGGTCCATCCTAAAGCATTCTTATGCATTTTTTGAGTTTCGATCAACTTACCTTCTTGAGATGCATGAGTTTGGAAGAAATTATTATTAGAAAAGTCTCATTCTCACCCAAGAAAGAGTATTTTTGATAGTTCCATCTGGGGAAGAAATGGATTCCAACCAAATATTAAGGGCTTGTTCTATTCAGATTAGTGATAGGACACCTTATACAAATCTCGTTGTTTTATCAATGCCAAATTTTGAGGTTATTCTGGGTATGGATTGGCTTACCAAATATCATGCAATAATTGATTGTAACAAGAAGATTGTGATTTTTCAGCCACCTGGGGAAGAACAATTTATGTTTAGTGGTACCTTATTGTCACGGTCCTTACTAATTATAATTGCTTTAAAAGCTCAAAAGATGTTGAATAAAGGTTATGTTGTATATTTGACAAGTGTTTTGGACACCTCCGTCAAAGCACAATTGAAGCCAGAAAATATAGATGTGGTTCAAGAATTTCTTGAGGTATTCCCAGATGATTTACCAGGACTACCACCATACCGAATAGCACCAACAGAATTGAAAGAGTTAAAAGTGTAATTGCAAGAATTACTTTATAAGGGTTTTATTCACCCTAGTTATTCTCCTTAGGGAGCACCTGTATTGTTCGTGAAAAAGAAGGATGGTACATTGTGGTTGTGCATTATTATAAAGAGTTGAATAAAGTAACAATCAAGAATAAGTATCTACTTCAAAGAATAGATTATTTGCTTGATCAATTGCAGGGAGCATCAATATTTTCTAAGATTGATTTGCGCTCTGGGTATTATCAATTGAAGATCAAGAAAGAAGATATACAAAAGACTGCATTCCGAACAAGGTATGGATATTATGAATTTCTAGTGATGCCTTTTAGTTTAACCAATGCCCCTACAACTTTTATAGATAATGAATAGGGTGTTCAAGCAATATCTCAATAAATTTGTGATTGTGTTTATTGATGATATCCTAATTTATTCACGTGATAAAGAAGAGCACAAGAAACATTTGAAGATTGTGCTGCAAGTTCTTAAGGAAAAGCAGTTGTATGCTAATTCAAGAAATGTGATTTTTGGCTTGAGTAAGTGGCATTCCTAGGTCATGTAGTAACCAAGAATGGTATTTATATTGATCCAGACAAGGTAGAAGTTGTCATTAAGTGGCCAACACCAACAAATGTATCAGAAGTAAGGAGTTTCTTGGGATTAGCAGGGTACTATTGATGATTTATTTAGGGGTTTTCAAAGATAGCAACTCCAGCGACAATGTTGACAAGAAAGAATGTGAAGTTCTTGTAGACTAATGCTTATGAAAGAAGTTTTCAAGAACTAAAACATAAATTGACTACAACTCGTGTTCTTACCATTCCAGCAAGAACTGGTGGATTTGTGGTGTATAGCGACGCTTCAAAAAATGGTTTGGGTGTTGTTTTGATGCAAAATGGGAAGCTTCAAAGCAATTGAAGAAGTATGAAAATAATTACCCAACCCATGATTTAGAACTTGCTGCTATGGTTTTTGCTTTGAAAATCTAGAGACATTTGTATGGTGAGAAGTGTGAGATATACACAGATCATAAGAGTTTGAAGCACTTCTTTACCTAAAAGAAGCTGAATATGAGACAAATAAGATAATTAGAACTTGTGAAGGATTATGATTGTGTGATCAACTATTATCCTGGTATAGCGAATGTGGTTGTAGATGCATTGAACAGAAAATCTATATCTTTTATTTTTGTCATACAAAAGTCAATATTACTGGATTTGCAGAGATTAGAGCTTGAAATTATATTTAAAGGGAAAAAGTGTTTGTTGTCAACTTCAGTATTGAAACCTTCACTTCAGGATAGAATTAGAGAAGGTCAAAAGGTGGATATGCATTTATGTAGATTAAAAAGAAAGATTGAGGCTGGAAAGAGGCCAGACTTCTCTGTTACTGATGATAGAATTATTCGATCTAAAGGGAGACTGTGTGTGCCATTTGATAAGGCTATGAAAGGAGACGTTCTAGAAGAAACTTATACCACTCCTTACTCGGTACATCCAGGTAGCACAAAAATATATAAAGACTTACAACAACATTATTGGTGGCCTAAAATAAAGAGAGATATTTCAAAATTTGTGGCTTAATGTCTAACTTGTCAACAAGTTAAGATTGAACATCAAAGACCATCAGGGTTGTTGAAGCCTTTGTTAATTCTAGAGTGGAAATGGTAGCACATTATAATGGACTTTGTGCTTGGATTACCAAGAACTCAAAATGGGTATAATGCCATATGGGTGATTGTTGATAAATTAACTAAATCAACCCATTTTCTACTAGTGAAATCCACATATAATATGGACCAGTATGCTCAATAATATATTAAAGAGATAGTCAGGTTACATGGGGTGCCAGTTTTAATAGTGTCCGACAGAGATCCTAAGTTTACATCTATATTTTGGAAGAGCTTACATAGTGCCATGGGAACGAAACTTGCATTTAGTACAACATTTCATCCGTAAATTGATGGGCAATCAGAGAGGGTTATTCAAATATTAGAGGATATGTTAAGAGCTTGTGTGCTAGATTTTCAAGGGAGTTGGGATGCAAAGCTTCCATTTGTAGAGTTTACTTATAACAATAGCTACCAATCAATAATTGGAATGGCGCCTTATGAAATATTGTATGGAAGGAAATGTAGATCTCCAGTTCATTGGGATGAAGTTGGAGAACAAAGCCTACTTGGTCCAGAAATAATTTAACATACCGCTAAGGTAGTGGAGAAGATACAAGAGAGAATGAAGATCGCGTAGAATAGACAGAAAAGTTATGCAAATAAATAGAGAAAAGATCTAGAGTTTACCATTGGAGATCATATGTTCTTAAAAGTAGCTCCCATGAAAGATGTCATGAGATTTGGAAAGAAAGGAAAACTCAGCCCAAGGTATGTCGGCCCATTCGAGATTCTCAAAAGAGTTGGTGATAAAGCTTATAGAGTGGCCTTACATCCGTTATTATCTAGTGTTCACAATGTTTTCCATATGTTTGTGTTGAGAAAGTACATTTCAAACCCCTCTCATGTGTTGAGTTATGAATTATTGGAATTGACTCCTGATTTAGTCTATGAAGAGAAACCAGTGTAAATTTTGGATCAGAATGAAAAAGAGTTGAGAACGAAAAAGATTCGACTTATTAAAGTATTATGAAAGAATCATTCTATAGAAGAGGCCGCGTAGAAAAGAGAAGAAGAAATGCAGAGCAAGTATCCAGAATTATTTAGTACGTTAAATTTCAATGATGAAATTTTTATAAGGAAAGAAGGATTGTAATGACTAATTCTCTCCTATATAGCCAATAATAAGCATATTGTATGAATATGTATATAATCAATGTGCATTATCGAATTATGGTATAAAAATAGCATGATTGCATGAACATGAATAATTGTTATTATATGCTCCAGTTATGCTTTAACATGCAATAGTACATAAAATATGAGATCAAACTTTTGTTTCTTAATTTAACATATTCCTTAAGTGCCTTTTTGCAGTGAAAAGCTCGGTATCTCAATTAAGGAATATTGATGTGTTGATTGGCCATGAAATGAATTATTCGTATTGCTCCATACTTGTTACATTCTAAAGTGATTAATTGCCTAAATATTTGCTTTAAAGATGTTACATTTGGCTAAGAATTAAAGGTATGCAAAATGGTGCAATTTGATTGGTTGATTGACTAGGTTGCATAAAACCATTCTAAACTGCATTGCACTTGATTATAACACCAAAGCATCAATTTTTGTCATCTCCCTAGCCCATAATCATGGCTCTTTGCATGAGAAGACACCAAACATGAGTCAACCAATCATCATCCTCCATTTATCTCTCTTTGAAATGTCAAACAAGTCATTTTTAGCTATGTTTTCTTGTGGAAGCTCCTCAAAAATGACCAGCCTTCTTCTCCAAAGTTTCTCCCAAATTTCTAAACTCTCTTACTTACAAAAATTAAATTCAATCCATAGGAATCCATAAAACACAAATTAGAACAAGTTTTCACCCTTTTAAGCTTGAAAATGGTTAATTTTGAAGTTTAATTCCAACTTAATTAAGGTATATTATTTTTCAATATTTCTTATGATGAATTTATAGTATCTTGGATTGTTACATATTATAGTATGTTTTGTATGAATGAAAACTCAAGCGGGATAGACTTGAAGCCAAAACCAAGCTAGTTAAGCTAGTTTCTAACAAAATTGATAGTCTTGTGAAATATGCTTAATTAACTTATTTCTATTAATCTTGTAATGCTTATATTATGTTTGAAAGTTTCTATGAATTATTGAGAACAATAGCAATTAGTTTGCTTAATTGATGGTTAGAATTAATTTAAGTTAGAATCGAGTTTGCTAATGTTATTTTAAATTATGTTCAAGTTTTGGGGGCTACCCTAATATTTATATTGGGATTATTAGATATTTAATGGCTGACCTAATGTTTAATGTCTTGAATTAGTAGTAAAATATAGACTATGCATTATTTTTGAGGTCATGTAATTGATATGAAATTATTTACAAAAGATTGAAAAGTATATGTGATTTTAATTTGAATAGATTATGTGATCTATTAAAAGGATATTGAAACATACATGATTTGGTTATGGTAGGCCTTTAACACATTCTATTTCGCAAAGAAATTGACCTTTTCACTTAGCACAAAGTGGACTTGAGGTAAGTTGAAACTTTTATTTGTTGTATCACAAGAATCATATAATGTTGTTCATATTTTAATGTGATTATCATTATTTATCAAATGATGTAATGTTTGATGCATTTAAGGTTCATGAAGCATGATACCATTAAGAATATAATGAGGTTTTTAAAAATAAAGTATGGTACTTGATTGATGGCCAGGTAGACAAGGGAGGGACCGACGGACCCAACAAATGGTGACAAATATTTGAGGTTGCAAAATTGGCATATAAAAGCCACAATGAATGAGACAGAATTTGGCTAATACCTGAGATTGAAAGACCAAGTATGGAAACCCCGTATTATTTCTCTTATTAGCCAATCATTATGAACAGGTTCTGAAAACAATGGTCTATCACTATTAGTTAAGTACCACACTTCAAGGGCCCTAAAGAATGATTTATGAATGAAAGTTATTAAATTGAATATTGCATTTAATGATTTATGAGATGTACATGTATGATATTTGTTATTGCATCAGTTTCACCTTACTGAGCCTTTAGCTCATTAGATTCATGCAGGTGGAAATGTACAGGTTTAGAGGTTGACTGAGTCTCTAGAGCGATCGGACAGAGATTTGTTCATATGCTATGCTTCGAGCTATTTTGTAGTCTATTTTGAAAACTCTGTTTTATTTTTAAATAAGCCTCTTTGTTATGGTTTTAAAAACAGATGTACTCAGTTTTGATTTATATATATGGTGTGTCTACAATGAAATAAAACAACAAATGAATTCAAGTTCTTTCTCTTATAGTCAAAAAGAGAAACTTTTATTAAAACTATAACTCTAGTATTGATAAAAAATTAATATTTCTTGACTTAACTGTATTAGCTTGTTTAGGTTATGCACTTAGGTTAAAGGGTGTAACAATTGCTTTGTTGATTATGTAGCATAGAATGTTGGAATTGAATAGTTCATTTATCAATGTAGCAAAGACAAATAACTAATACTATCCTAATTCCATCTAGAGTTAGGTGGATCATTCCTATAGCCAATAAAGCAACTTTTACCTTATTCTCAAGTTTAAGGATCATCCTTTGTCTTAGTCTCCATTTTTTTGTCATCCACTGCAACCCTTTGCAGAGATGGAATCATATCCGATATCCAATACCTAAGAAAAATTTATCAACCTTAATAGTTGATATCAACAAATTGTAAACTTGAATTAGAACACCTTCTAATTCAATTAAGCAAGTCAATACTTGTGTTTCCTCTTTTGATGCCCTAAATATCAGCAATGGTGACAAACATCTATCCTTTTAGATAGATTGAGCCAGTAAGTTTGTTTGTTTGTTTAGATTATCCTATGTAGAATTACTAGCGATAACAATTATCCTATGTGAGATAGAAATTTAAACATTCATTCAATTAATATCTATTTATGAAATGGTCTTTAATCATAAATATCTCCCACTATTTTATTCAAATCACATCATTTTTTAGATGGAAATTCAAAAAATTCAATTTCCTAGTGGGCTCCAGGTCCTACTAGCCTTGCTATACATCCCAATTTTATGAGCTCATACGGCAAAACTAAAAAGTAGCTAATAACATTAGCAATTGCATCTCCATGCAACTATTAAGCTATTTTGCCTTACTTCTTCCCATACACCTCAGTTTTATGAACTCATATGATACTAAGTGTCAAGCATTACCCATCAAACATCCATGTAGATAGAGTATCTAAATGTCCCATGACTCATGGCCAATGATAAGGATGAGTCCACCCTATGGGCATCTTAATACTTAGTAGTGGTCATAGCTTGCCAATACTTAGCACATCCCACGACTCATGGTTAACAAACTAAATATGGTAACGTATCGACATGCCACTACTTTTGATGGAAGGTGTGAACAATTAGGTCCTACCTAATATTGCCCATTTATGTTTGATATCAAACCAATCAAGGTTCTCAACTTGAAACATTTTAAAGTGAGGGTCATACTAGATTTATTATATAAGATCTCACTGTTTTCTTATCTTGTTTATTTAATGTTCACTATCCTAACGATAGCAAATATACATCATAAGGAAACATTAAATAAACACAACATGCATACTAAAATAAATGGATAATCATCAGCCTTTAATCCTATGAGATCCACTCAAGCCAAAGTAGATCAATGTCAATCTAAAGGTGATAATTAAAATGTAAATAGACCTATCTATTACTTAAATATGTCTCATACATTCATGGGTATTGATTCCTCGCTTTTCCTCCATCTTCATTCCATTAATGTCCGCCAAATTAGAAAAAGATACATCTCACCACCCAATTCTACTCTTATTACATTTACTAAAACTAAAAAGTACCTTGGAACAATTCTAAGGGGAGGTACATAGAAGGGAAATAGAAGTACATCAAGAATAAAATAGAGAAAGGTGAGACTCGCAGACCTCATTTTAATTAAAACCCAAAAAATAACTAGTAAGTGCACAAAATTAAACCAATCACATTGGCCTAAGCTCCATGATCATCCAACTAGCATGTTTAACATGAATTATCACATGATAATGAAAGTATATAAATTTATCGATTACGTTAAGTGTAATTTCTTTCAAATTTGGGATCAATATTTTTGGTTTTTCAAGAAAAATTATTTTTCAAAAATTAAAAATCAATATTTAATTTTAAAATGAAAAACCATAAACTTCACATAGCAACAGCAACCCAAGGCTGCTATCTATCGGGTGGCAGGTTGTTCACACGATGGGTTGCTTGAGGCACCCATCGTGTGCCCTGGTGCCCACCCATTAGCTGGCTGGGCGCCCGCAGTCGGGTGCCGACTGGTGACCCGGTGCCGATTAGCCGACAGCCCACCCGACGTCACACATTGGGTGGTTGGTAGCCCTATTTTTTTTGTTGTACAAGAATTCAATGTTTTCACAAAATCTTGATTTCTTACTTTCTTGATCTCATCAAGAATTCTTGATTTTTTTATCTCATCAAGAAATCCTAAAAACTTGATCAAAAAATTAATTTTCTTGATCAAGAAATCAACCATTTTCTTGCCATGTTTCAAGAAATTCAAGATTTTACAAATCTTGAAATTCTTGAATCAAAAAATCCAATTTCTTAATTCGTCTTGTTTCTTAAAATTTTTTAACATCTAAAACGATTAATAAAATTAATCTCAAATAAATAAATTAATTGATTCAAAATCAATCACACATATAAATATTTAATTTATCATATATATTAAATAAACATAATCGAAAAGTATCAGAAACGTACGAACCTTGACTCTGATACCATTATTGGGTTCACACGATCCCAGGAAATATATACATGGTGGAATTTAAAAATTTTAAAAAATAAAACAAACATGACATCACATGTAATTAAAAATAAATTCCAGAACCTTTTCACGATTACTTAGTTGTGTATTTTTTTATACTTATACCAAGAAGGCTTTAGAAACCATTACCTTGATTTGCACTCTGACTGATGAAGATGCAAGAAACAGTCCAAATCATTTTCTTTCCACGAACTCCTTTGCAAATATTGAATCCATCCACGAACTGCTTTTGCGAATCTTGATTTCAAACCCCTCGTGTTGGAGATGGTTCACTTAGACTCCCAAGTGTTACCCCTCTAAGCATATCCACATGTTGGAAATTTCTACACTAATTGAATCCATGCTAGTGGATTCAAAAGGCTTATTCTACTCTAGAATATGTGCAGTTCAATTCTTAATTCAACTAGTGAATAGAAAAATTGAACCATGATAAAAAGGTGAAACCTT
Source organism: Paulownia fortunei (assembly GCA_019321725.1). Taxonomy (NCBI): domain Eukaryota; kingdom Viridiplantae; phylum Streptophyta; class Magnoliopsida; order Lamiales; family Paulowniaceae; genus Paulownia; species Paulownia fortunei. The sequence continues at coordinate 4,328,940 of CM033120.1, read as the reverse complement.
TTGATGGAAGAAAAGAAAGGGAGAAGGGAGGCGATTTTTCTTTTTCTTGTGATGGCCGATTTTTTAGCTTCCATGAAGCTCTCAATTTCAGCCATAAGAGGGAGTCCTCTTATAGGACTCCTCCAATCCTAGTCCCACTAAGTTTCCTCATACTCCTTTCCTTATTTGATTCCTTCTTTCTATCAAACTCTAAGATAAGTTTAATTCTTGTAATTAAACATCCTAATAGGCCTCCTACGAGCTCATTAGCTTGAGCTTGGACTTCAGTTAAATTAATTAAGTCCAATTAATTGATCCCCATCAGTTAAATAAGCCCAACTGAATTAATTGATTCAATCAATTAAATAATTGGTTCTACTTCTGCTTTCTAATCATATTAGAACATATTAAATAATCTCATTATTTAATATGCATAATTTAATTAATTGATTATATCAATTAATTAACTTGATCATACCGAATAAATTAATTCAACTCCTTAAATTAACATATACCCTACTTAATTAATTGATCATATCGATTAATTAATTTGCTCAACATAGGTTTCCTAATCTTTATTAGATTAATTAATTTAATTATTTAAATCATAAATTATTTAATTATATTAATTGATTTAACTCCTTAAATCAATTTTGAGCCCCAAATGAATAATTTTCATTAATTAATTTGATTCAATCCTTAGATATATTCTAGTTATAAGTGTACTCTTTCCAACTTAGTGTGTGACCCCTTAGGTTCAGTCTATGCTAGTCGTAGACTTATAACTCTTATGACTTAGTTGAAAAAATAATTATTCTAATTATTTAATTCAATTAATTAATTTTCTTGGAATTAACCCAATAATTTCAAGAATCCACAAGTTTTGGGAAGCACATAGTAATGCATCATGACTTTTAGTCTTATGTGAAGGTGCGAACCTATTCCAATTACGAATACTATGAAAGTACAGTCCTTCCATCATATAATCTCCTAATTGAGCCTAAGGCATGGATGATTAGTCGAAACCCCACGAGCTCAATAACTATGTATCCATTCTTAGTAGCTTGACTTGATGATGAACAATTAGAAAACTCCACGTCTAATTTCCATCCAACCTTGGCCAAGGATTTTAGAGTCAGGTACAGTGGAACATATAGGAGATTCACCTATTCATCTAGATAGGTGACGGATCCTTTGTATGGATATTCACTCATTAATCTCCATACTTGAAGATGTTACACCCAACATAAACTCCTTGTGATTTCATGAAATCGAAAAATACATCAAAGTGTAACATGTCATGCATAAGGTTACCATGTTGCCTCAAGTCCAATGACTAATTCTTGTACTATCATAACAAAGAAATTTCCATTTGGCAATAGAATATTTTCAATTGGGAATTTTAGGTAAGGTAGTTCAATGTACTTGTTCCCCAACAAGAACCAGCATACATGCACTAGTATTACCACACCAATACCTATGGAATAAGGCATCCTCATTTCGAGTCTGCATCGTATGCACAAGTTTTAGTAGGATCAATAATGTTCCATCTCATTGATCCTTGACTTGGAACATTTTAAGACCACGGCCTTTGAGACATATTCCACGATCGTCATCATATGTGTAACCACGCCCCATAATTATATGTGATCTAAAGACTTCATCTAACTCTTATAAATAATTTAAGATGAAGATTGTCATCTTAATGATATTAATATGAATAAGATTGGTTCACAAGAGAATAAAGACGACCCGATCAATTGGCTCACCGGACACTACTCTAACATATATTTATTTAGATACTTATCTTTTAATTTATTAATTATATATTTGTTATTTAAAAGGTAAAATATTTAATATCTGGTATTAAATTCATTCTTAATTGTACAATACATTATATTAAATATAGTAGATAAAAATATTCTTCCTTAAATTTAATTAAAATATAATAGATATTATATATATGTATAAAAGATAATATATCAATATATATATATATATGTAAATTCCCTTTAGATATTTATCTTTTATTTTTTAAGTTTATTATTTATATGATAATCTATTTAATTTTACTTATACGACACATTATATTAAATATAGTAATAAATATAGATAAAATGTAATAGATATTATATATATGTACAAAATATAATATATTAATATATGCATGTAATTGCCCTTTAGATATTCTTCTTTTAATTTATTTATTATTTCTTCATTATTAATTGTACTATACATTTATATAAAATATAGTAGATAAAATATACTTCCACAAATAGAAATAAATCTATTCAATTTATAATATATGTAAATGCCATTTAGATATTTTTCTTTTAATTTATTATTTATATGTATGTAAATGTCCATAAATGTATTCATATATTATTTTTGTTTGTAATGAATATTTAATATAAAATACTAGAATAATATTTAAATACAAAATATATAATATAAGTTTTTTTCTAAAATTTCAAATATTAAGCTAAGTAATAATATTTCTTTAGATAATTATCTATAAATACAACTATAAACTAGTAAATTAATAAAGTTTAATATATTCCATATTCATATACTGTCACATATAAATTTCTAAAATACAATATCTAAATACCAAATATTAATTTTTATAAATTAATGGTAAAATTTCAAATATTAAGCTAAGTAATATATATATATATATATATCAATAAATACACTATTATTAGTAACGTTAATGAATGATAATATATAGTTAAAAAATAGAAATATTTATTTGTATGTAAGATAAACATAATATTAAACTATTAAGTTCATTGCTATCATTGTTAGTTGTAATATATTATATATGTTTGCAAATGTATTCATGTTTGTTTATAATGATATACCTCAATTTAGATATTTATGCATAAACATAAAATGTACTTCCATTAATAAGAATAAAATATAATAAATATTATATATTTTTGTATAAAATATATTATATTACGATATAGATCATTCATATATTTATTTTTATATTAGTATGGAATATTAAATTTATTTTTAATACAAATTATATATTATGTAAATTATTCATAGAATTTCTAATAGATGTTTATCTATAAATCCAACCATACACTGGTGAATTAAACTTTAATATACTCCATATTCATATACTTTCATACAAAATACTTAAATACAATGTTTAAATACCTAATATTATTTTATATAAATTAATTGTAGAATTTTAAATATTAAGCTATGTAATATATATTGTTTAGATATTTACCTACAAATATGATATACAGTATAATGTATTATACACTCTTGTATAATACACGATATAGATCATTCATATATTTATTTTTATATTAGTATGGAATATTAAATTTATTTTTAATACAAATTATATATTATGTAAATTATTCATAGAATTTCTAATAGATGTTTATCTATAAATCCAACCATACACTGGTGAATTAAACTTTAATATACTCCATATTCATATACTTTCATACAAAATACTTAAATACAATGTTTAAATACCTAATATTATTTTATATAAATTAATTGTAGAATTTTAAATATTAAGCTATGTAATATATATTGTTTAGATATTTACCTACAAATATGATATACACTATAATGTATTATACACTCTTGTATTAGCAAAGATATACACTATTACATTTGTGAAGATAGTAAATGATAATTTCTATTTTAATATGAGAAAAATTAAACTATTAAATTCATATTTAATTGCAATATATTGTATATGGTTGCAACTATATTTATATATTTGTTTTTGTGTATGAAATATATATATATATATATATATATATATATGCAAATACACATATATGTATTCATATATTTATTTTTTATTAATGTATATCAATATAAAATACTAGAATAAGGTTCAAATTTTATTTTTTTATAAATTATTTCTACAATTTCGAATATTTAGTTAAGTAATAATATTTCTTTAAATGTTTATCTACAAATACAAAACTAAAATACAAAATATTATTTCATGTAAATTAATAGAAGACTATCAAATATTCAAATATTAAGCTGATGTAATATATATCGTTTAGATATTTATGTATAAATACAATATACACTAGAACATATAAGTATATATATGTATATTAATGTAAAATTACTATTAATAATCGAAAGATGTTGACATTTATTATTACTTATTCATGTTTTTTTTAATATGGTAAGATCCATAATTACTTTTTATAACTCCTAAAAATAATATTAAATATATAATTAACTACTTATGGTTAATATTTCATGATTATGTAAATCGCTTTATTAGACTCTTTTATTATAAGAGTAGATATATGTATATGAATAGGAGTTATAATTTGTATTTTGAAGTTATAAAATAAAAGTAACTTTACTTATATATTTATAGTATGTTATATTTTAAAAATTAGGCTAAATAATACATATTATTTAGATATTTATCTATAATTATGATATACACTACCGACATATTATATAGTTTCTATAAGAAAAATTGAACTATTAAGTTCGTTTTCAATTGTAATATATTATATATGTTTGCAAATGTATTTATATATTTATTTTGTGTATAATGATGTATATTTATTTAGATATTTATCTTTTAATTTATTTATGAATTATTTAGTATTTATAAGATAATTTATTTATTATTTGGTATACATAATACTAAAATAAATATAACTAAAATATAATTATCTTTTATTTTATTTATTATTTATTAGATATTTTATTTGGTATACATAATACTAAAGCGTTAAATTCATTTTTAATTGCACTATACATTGCATTACATATAGTAGATAAAATGTACTTCCATAAATATAAATTAAAAATAATTAAATTATTAAATTTAATATATTATATAAATTTGCAAATGTATTTACATATTTATTTTGGTGTACAATGATATATTTATTTAGATATTTATATTTTAATTTGTTAATTATATATTTGTTATTTATAAGCTAAAATATTTAATATCTGGTATTAAATCTATAAGAAAAATTGAACTATTAAGTTCGTTTTCAATTGTAATATGTTATATATGTTTGCAAATGTATTTATATATTTATTTTTATTTATAATGATGTATATTTATTTAGATATTTATCTTTTAATTTATTTATGAATATTTAGTATTTATAAGATAATTTATTTATTATTTGGTATATATAATACTAAAATAAATATAACTAAAATATAATTATCTTTTATTTTATTTATTATTTATTAGATATTTTATTTGGTATACATAATACTAAAGTGTTAAATTCATTTTTAATTGTACTATACATTGTATTACATATAGTAGATAAAATATACTTCCATAAATATAAATTAAATATAATTAAACTATTAAATTTAATATATTATATAAATTTGCAAATGTATTTATATATTTATTTTGGTGTACAATGATATATTTAGTTAGATATTTATATTTTAATTTACTAATTATATATTTGTTATTTATAAGCTAAAATATTTAATATCTGATATTAAATTAATTTTTAATTATACAATACGTTGTATTAAATAAAGTAGACAAAAATGTTCTTTCTTAAATTAAATTAAAATATAATAGATATTATATATATGTATTACTAAATGATAATATATTGTTAAATTTGAGAGAAAATTATTTTTATATATTTAAATATTTAGATAATTTAGTTAAATATTATAAAACATAATAAGTCTGTGTAGTATTATATTAATAAATATAATTTATGACATACACTACAACATATTATACACTGTTATATTAGTGAAGATAAAAAATGATAATTTATATTTTAAATGTAATATATTATATATGTTTACAACTGTATTTATATATATTGTTTTTGAGTATAATATATATATATATATATATATATATATTATATATATATATATATGCATATACTCATAAATGTATCTTTAGATGTTTATCTACAAATACAAAACTAAAATGACAAATATTATTTTAGATAAAGTAATGGAAGACTTTTGAATATAAGCCAAAGTAATATATATTGTTTAGATATTTATCCATAAATACAATATACACTACAACATATAAGAATATATATGTATATTAACATAAAATACTATTAATAATCATAACACGCTGACATTTATTATTATTTATTCTTATTTTTTAAAGATGTTGGGATCTCTAATTAATTATTATAACTTCTAAAAAATAACATCAAATATATAATTAACTACTTATGGTTAATATTTTATGACTATGTAAATCACTTTATTAGACTCACATATTATAAGAATAGGTATAGGTATAGGAATAAGAGTTATAATATGTATTTTGAAGTTATAAAATAAAAGATAGTATTTATAGTATGTTATATTTTAAAAATTAGGCTAAGTAAGATATATTGTTTATATATTTGTCTATAATTATGATATACACTACCAATATATTATACACTTTTGTATTGATAAAGATAATAATGTTAATATATAGTTTAATATAAGCAAAATTTAACTACTAAGTTCGTTTTCAATCATAATATATTATATATGTTTGCAAATGTAGTTATATACTTATATTTGTATATAATGATGTTTATTTATTTAGATATTTATATTTTTATATATTTATTAATTATTTAGTAATTTAAAGATAATTTATTTATTATTTGGTATACATAATACTCAAATAAATATAACTAAAATGTAATTATCTTTTAATTTATTTATTATTTATAAGTAAGTTTATGTCTTATTTTGTATACATAATACTAAACTATTAAATTTATTTCTAATTGTACTATACATTATATTAAATATAGTAGATAAAATGTACTTCCATAAATACAAATAAAATATAATTAAATAATTAGAGTTAATATAATATATTTTTTTGCAAATGTATTTTTATATTTAATTTGGTGTACATTTATATATTTATTTAGATATTTATTTAGATATTTATTTATTAATTTTCTAATTATATATTTGTTATTTAAAAGGTAAAATATTTAATATCTAGTATTAAACTCATTCTTAATTATACAATACATTGTATTAAATATAGTAGATAAAAAAGTTCTTCCTTAAATTTAACAAAAATATAATATTATATATATATATGAATAAAAGATAATATAACAATATATATATACATGTAAATGTCCTTTAGATAGATATTTATCTTTAACTTTTTTATGTTTATTATTTGTATGATATTTTATTTAATTTTAATTGTATTACACATTATATTAAATATAGTAATAAATATAAATAAAATGTAATAGATATTATATATATGTATAAAATATAATATATTAATATATACATGTGATTGCCCTTTAGATATTTATTTATTCATTATTAATTGTACTATACCTTAATATAAAATATAGTAGATAAAATATATTTTCATAAATATAAATAAATATGTTAAAATTGTAATATATGTAAATGCCCTGTAAATATTTTTATCTTTTAATTTTTTATATTATTTAAATGCCCAAAAATGTATTCATATATTATTTTTGTTTTTAATGTATATCAATATGAAATACTAGAATAATGTTTAAATACAAAATATAGTATATCAGTTGTTTTGAAAATTTCAATTATTAAGCTATGTAATAATATTTCTTTAGATATATATCTATAAATACAACTACACACTAGTAAATTAATAAAGTTTAATATATTTCATATTCATGTACTTTCATATATAAAATTATAAAATACAATGCTTAAATACCAAATATTATTTTAAATAAATTAATAGTAAATGTTTGAAATTAAGCTAAGTAATATATATATTTATATATAAACACCTATTACAATAAAGATAATAAAGATAATAAATGTAAATTACAATAAAAAAATAAAAAAATATTTATTTGTATATATGATACACATAATATTAGACTATTAAGTTCATTGTTATCATTGTTAATTATAATAAATTATATAAGTTTGCAAATATATGCATTTATTTTTTTTATTTATAATGATATATCTCTTTAGATATTTATACATAAAGATAAATGTACTTCCATTAATATAACTAAAATATAATAAATATTGTATATTTCTGTATAACATGTATGATATTAGTATATGGATATATGTATATGCCCATTATGGATTCATAAGTTTATTTTTATACCAGTATAAAATATTAAAATCTTTATTTTAATACAAAATATATATTATGTAAATTATTTGTAGAATTTCTAATAGATGTTTACCTATAAATACAATAGTACACTAGTAAATTAAACTTTAATATTTTCCATATTCATATACTTTCATATAAAATACTTAAATACAATGTTTAATTACCTAATATTATTTTATATGAATTAATAGTAAAAGTTTAAATATTAAGCAATGTAATATATATTGTTTAGATATTTAAATATAAATACAATATACACTATAATGTATTATACACTATTGTATTAGCCAAGATAATAAATGATAATATATAGTTAAATTTAAGAAAAAATTGTTTATATATATTTAATTCTTTAGATAATTTAGTTATATATGATAAAACATAATAAGACTATGTTGTAATATATTAACAAGGATAATTTATGACATACACTACAATATATTATATACTAGTATATTAGTGAAGATAGTAAATGATAATTTATATTTTAATTTGAGAAATATTAAAGTATTAAATTTATATTTAATTATAATATATTACAAATTTTTGCAACTGTATTTATATATTTGTTTTTGTGTATAAAATATATATATGCAAATATTCATAAATGTATTCATATATTTATTTTTGAATAATGTATATAAAATATGCTAGAATAATGTTCAAATTATATTTTATATAAATTATTTCTAGAACTTCAAATATTAAGCCAAGTAATAATATTTCTTTAGATATTTATCTACATTTATGAGATGTGCATATATGTTATTTGTTACTGCATCAGTTTCATCTTACTGAGCCTTTAGCTCATTAGATTCATGTGATGCAGGTGGAAATGTACAGGTTTAGAGGTTGACTGAGTCTTTAGAGCGACCGGACAGAGATTTGTTCATATGCCATGCTTCGACCTGTTTTGTAGTTTATTTTGAAAACTCTATTTTGTTTTTAAATAAGCCGCTCTGTTATGGTTTTGTAAACAGATGTACTCAGTTTTGATATATGTATATGGTGTGTTTAAAACAATTCAAGTTCTTTCTCTTATAGCTAAAAATGGAAATTTTTATTAAAACCATAACTTTAATATTAGGATGAAAAATTATCATTTCTTGACTTAACTGTATCAGCTTGTTTAGGCTCTACAGTTAGGTTAAGGGGTGTTATATATCCAATCTGCAATTTGATTCCTTTCTCCATATGTATCGGATCGTCCGGTGGACATTAGTTTTTTCAAATAATGAAATTTGAAAATAAAACATTAAATCCTTCGATAACCACAATCATTGTGCCAGAAAATCTACAAAATAATTTTATCATCAACTTAAGTCCACAAACAATGGCAACCATATTAAAAATATCTTTCCATTCCAACCACAACTGCATTCATCTCAATTTATATAATAGTCTTCTCTCCTAAGCGATTGAAATCAAAATAAGGAGAAAAATCCTCAAATATTAAAATCTAAAATTTGGAAGTCCAAATTTATCAATTCTAAGAAGACTTGTAATAGTATGAGGAAATTTTGATGACAACCAAAGTCCCAAATATTTAGTGTCATAAGAATGGTTAGTTATCCAATGTGCAATTTGACAGCTTTCTCCATATATATCGGATCGTCGGGTGGACTTTGGTTTTTTCAAATAATGAAATTTAGAAACAAAATGTTGAATCCTCCATTGACCATAATCATTGTGCCACAAAATATATAAAATAATTTTACGATCAACTTCAATCCCCAATCTATGGCAGCCACATTAAAAACATATTTCCATTCCAACCACAATTGCATTCATCTCAATTTATATAATAGTCTTCTCTCCTATGTGGTTAAAATCTAAATAAGGAGTACTATTCTCAAATGTAAAAATCTAAAATATAGAAGTCAAAATTTATTAATTCTAAGAAGACTTGTAATAGTCCGAGGAAATTTTGATAGCAGCCAAAGTCCCAAATGTTGAGTGTCACAAGCATGTTTAGCCATCCAATCTGAAATTTGATTCCTTTCTCCATTTATATCGAATCGTCGGGTGGACATTGATTTTTTCAAATAATGAAATTTGGAAATAAAACATTGAATCCTCCAATGACCACAATCGTTGTGCCATAAAATCTGTAAAATAATTTTATCATCAACTTCAATCCACAAACAATGGCAGCCACATTAAAAATATATTTCCATTCCAAGCACAACCGCATTCATCTCAACGTATAAAATAGTCTTCTCTCCCATGTGATTGAAATCTAAATAAGGAGTACTATTCTCAAATTTAAAATCTAAAATTTGGAGGTCGAAATTTATCAATTCTAAGAAGAATTATAATAGACCGAGAAATTTTTTATGGCAGCTAAAGTCCCAAATGTTGAGTGTCACAAGCATGGCTAGTCATTCAATCTGCAACTTGATTCCTTTCTTCATATACATCGGATCATCCGGTTGACATTGGTTTTTTTCATAATGAAATTTGGAAATAAAACATTGAATCCTCCAATAACCACAATCGTTGTGCCACAAAATCTACAAAATAATTTTATCATCAACTTCAATCCACAATCTATGGCAGCCACATTAAAAATATTTTCCATTCCAAGCACAACCGCATCTATCTCAACATATATAATAGTCTCCTCTCCTAAGTGATTGAAATCTAAGTAAGGAGTAATATTCTCAAATGTTAAAATCTAAAATTTGGAAGTCCAAATTTATCAATTCTAAGAAGATTTGCAATAGCCCGAGGAAATTTTATGGCAGCCAAAGTCCCAAATGTTGAGTGTCACAAGATGGTCAGTTATCCAATCTGCAATTTGATTCCTTTCTCTATATGTATTGGATCGTTCGATGGACATTAGTTTTTTCAAATGATGAAATTTGAAAATAAAACATTGAATCCTTCGATAACCACAATCGTTGTGCCAGAAAATCTACAAAATAATTTTATCATCAACTTTAGTCCACAAATAATGGCAGCCACATTAGAAATATCTTTCCATTCCAACCACAACTGCATTCATCTCAATTTATATAATAGTCTTCTCTCCTAAGTGATTGAAATCTAAATAAGGAGAAAAATCCTCAAATATTAAAATCTAAAATTTGAAAGTCCAAATTTATCAATTTTAAGAAGACTTGTAATAGTTCGAGGAAATTTTGATGACAGCCAAAGTCCCAAATGTTTAGTGTCATAAGAATGGTTAGTTATCCAATGTGCAATTTGACTGTTTTCTCCATATATATCGGATCGTCGGGTGGACTTTGGTTTTTTCAAATAATGAAATTTGGAAATAAAATGTTGAATCCTCCATTGACCATAATCATTGTACCACAAAATATATAAAATAATTTTACGATCAACTTCAATCCCCAATCTATGGCAGCCACATTAAAAACATATTTCCATTCCAACCACAATTGCATTCATCTAAATGTATATAATAGTCTTCTCTCCTATGTGGTTAAAATCTAAATAAGGAGTACTATTCTCAAATGTAAAAATCTAAAATATAGAAGTCAAAATTTATCAATTCTAAGAAGACTTGTAATAGTCGAGGAAATTTTGATAGCAGCCAAAGTCCCAAATGTTGAGTGTCACAAGCATGCTTTGCCATCCAATCTGCAATTTGATTCCTTTCTCCATTTATATCGAATCGTCGGGTGGACATTGGTTTTTTCAAATAATGAAATTTGGAAATAAAACATTGAATCCTCCAATGACCACAATCGTTGTGCCATAAAATCTGTAAAATAATTTTATCATCAACTTCAATCCACAAACAATGGCAGCCACATTAAAAATATATTTCCATTCCAAGCACAACCGCATTCATCTCAACGTATAAAATAGTCTTCTCTCCCATGTGATTGAAATCTAAATAAGGAGTACTATTCTCAAATTTAAAAATCTAAAATTTGGAGGTCGAAATTTATCAATTCTAAGAAGAATTGTAATAGTCTGAGAAAATTTTTATGGCAGCTAAAGTCCCAAATATTGAGTGTCACAAGCATGGTTAGTCATTCAATCTGCAACTTGATTCCTTTCTCCATATACATCGGATCATCCGGTTGACATTGGTTTTTTCAAATAATGAAATTTGGAAATAAAATATTGAATCCTCCAATAACCACAATCGTTGTGCCACAAAATCTACAAAATAATTTTTATCAACTTCAATCCACAATCTATGGCAACCACATTAAAAATATTTTCCATTCCAAGCACAACCGCATCTATCTCAACATATATAATAGTCTCATCTCCTAATTGATTGAAATCTAAGTAAGGAGTAATATTCTCAAATGTTAAAATCTAAAATTTGGAAGTCCAAATTTATCAATTCTAAGAAGATTTGCAATAGTCCGAGGAAATTTTATGGCAGCCAAAGTCCTAAATGTTGAGTGTCACAAGATGGTCAGTTATCCAATCTGCAATTTGATTCTTTTCTCCATATGTATCGGATCGTTCGATGGACATTAGTTTTTTCAAATGATGACATTTGAAAATAAAACATTGAATCCTTCGATAACCACATTTGTTGTGCTAGAAAATCTACAAAATAATTTTATCATCAACTTCAGTCCACAAACAATGGCAGCCACATTAAAAATATCTTTTCATTCCAACCACAACTGCATTCATCTCAATTTATATAATAGTCTTCTCTCCTAAGTGATTGAAATCTAAATAAGGAGAAAAATCCTCAAATATTAAAATCTAAAATTTGAAAGTCCAAATTTATCAATTCTAAGAAGACTTGTAATAGTCCGAGGAAATTTTGATGACAGCCAAAGTCCCAAATGTTTAGTGTCATAAGAATGGTTAGTTATCCAATGTGCCATTTGACTGCTTTCTCCAAATATATCGGATCGTCAGGTGGACTTTGGTTTTTTCAAATAATGAAATTTGGAAATAGAATGTTGAATCCTCCATTGACCATAATCATTGTGCCACAAAATATATAAAATAATTTTACGATCAACTTCAATCCACAATCTATGGCAACCACATTAAAAATATTTTCCATTCCAAGCACAACTGCATTCATCTCAATTTATATAATAGTCTTCTCTCCTAAGTGATTGAAATCTAAATAAGGAGAAAAATCCTCAAATGTTAAAATCTAAAATTTGGAAGTCCAAATTTATCAATTCTAAGAAGACTTGTAATAGTCCGAGGAAATTTTGATGACAGCCAAAGTCCTAAATATTTAGTGTCATAAGAATGGTTAGTTATCCAATGTGCAATTTGACTGTTTTCTCCAAATATATCGGATCGTCGGGTGGACATTGGTTTTTTCAAATAATGAAATTTGGAAATAAAATATTGAATCCTCCATTGACCATAATCATTGTGCCACAAAATATATAAAATAATTTTACGATCAACTTCAATCCACAATCTATGGCAGCCACATTAAAAACATATTTCCATTCCAACCACAATTGCATTCATCTCAACGTATATAATAGTATTCTCTCCTATGTGGTTAAAATCTAAATAAGGAGTACTATTCTCAAATATAAAAATCTAAAATATAGAAGTCAAAATTTATCAATTCTAAGAAGACTAGTAATAGTCCGAGGAAATTTTGATGGCAGCCAAAGTCCCAAATGTTGAGTGTCACAAGCATGCTTAGCCATCCAATCTACAATTTGATTCCTTTCTCCATTTATATCAAATCGTTGGATGGACATTGGTTTTTTTAAATAATGAAATTTGGAAATAAAACATTAAATCCTCCAATGACCACAATCGTTGTGCCATAAAATCTGTAAAATTTTTATCATCAACTTCAATACATAAACAATGGCAGCCACATTACAAATATATTTCCATTCCAAGCACAACCGTATTCATCTCAACGTATAAAATAGTCTTCTCTCCCATGTGATTGAAATCTAAATAAGAAGTACTATTCTAAAATTTAAAAATCTAAAATTTGGAGGTCGAAATTTATCAATTCTAAGAAGAATTCTAATAGTCCGAGAAAATTTTTATGGCAGCTAAAGTCCCAAATGTTGAGTGTCACAAGCATGGTTAGTCATTCAATCTGCAACTTGATTCCTTTCTCCATATACATCAGATCATTTGGTTGACATTGGTTTTTTCAAATAATGAAATTTGAAAATAAAACATTGAATCCTCCAATAACCACAATCGTTGTGCCACAAAATCTACAAAATAATTTTATCATCAACTTCAATCCACAATCTATGGCAGCCACATTAAAAATATTTTCCATTCCAAGCACAACCGCATCTATCTCAACATATATAATTGTCTCCTGTCGTAAGTGATTGAAATCTAAATAAGGAGTAATATACTCAAATGTTAAAGTCTAAAATTTGGAAGTCCAAATTTATCAATTCTAAGAAGACTTGTAATAGTTCGAGGAAATTTTGATGGCAGCCAAAGTCCCTAATGTTGAGTGTCACAAGCATGGTTAGTCATCCAATCTGCAATTTGATTCACTTCTCAATATATCTCGGATCGTCCGGTGGATATTAGGTTTTTCAAATAATGAAATTTGGAAATAAAACATTGAATCCTCTAATAACCACAATCGTTGTGCCAGGAAATCTAAAAAATAATTTAATCATCAACTTCAGTCCACAAAAAATGGCAGCCACATTGAAAACATCGTTCCATTCCAACCACAACTACATTCATCTCAATGTATATAATTATCTCCTCTCGTAAGTGATTGAAATCTAAATAAGGAGTAATATCCTCAAATGTTATAATCTAAAATTTGGAAGTCCAAATTTATCAATTTTAAGAAGACTTGTAATACTTCGAGGAAATTTTGATGGCAGCCAAAGTTTCAAATGTTGGGTGTCATAATCATGGTTAGTTATTCAATCTGCAATTTGATTGCTTTATCCATATATATCGTATCATCCGGTCGACATTGGGTTTTTCAAATAATGAAATTTGGAAATAAAACGTTGAATCGTCAAATGACCATAATCATTGTGCCATAAAATATATAAAATAATTTTATCATCAACTTCAATCCATAATCTATGGCAGCCACATTAAAAACATCTTTCCATTCCAAGCACAACTGCATTCATCTCAACATATAGAATAGTCTCCTCTCCTAAGTGATTGAAATCTAAATAAGGAGTAATATTCTCAAATGTTAAAATCTAAAAGTTAGAAGTCCAAATTTATCAATTGTAAGAAGACTTGTAATAGTCCGAGGAAATTTTGATGGCAGCCAAAGTCCCAAATGTTGAGTGTCACAAGCATGGTTAGTTATCCAATCTGCATTTTGATTCCTTTCTCAATATATATTGGATCGTCCGTTGGATATTAGTTTTTTCAAATAATGAAATTTTGAAATAAAACATTAAATCCTTTAATAACCACAATCGTTGTGCCACAAAATCTAAAAAATATTTTAATCATCAACTTCAGTCCACAAACAATGGCAGCCACATTAAAAATATCTTGACATTCCAAGCACAACCGTATTCATCTCAACGTATATAATAGTTATCTCTCCTATGTGATTTAAATCTAAATAAGTTGTACTATTCTCAAATGTAAAAATCTAAAATTTGGAAGTCAAAATTTATCAATTCTAAGAAGACTTGAAATAGTCCAAGGAAATTTTGATGGCAGCCAAAGTCCTAAATGCTGAGTGTCACAAGCATGGTTAGTCATCCAATCTGCAATTTGATTCCTTTCTCAATATATATCGGATCGTCGGGTGGATATTGGTTTTTTTAAATAATGAAATTTGGAAATAAAATATTGAATCCTCCAAAAACCACAATCGTTGTGCCACAAAATCTAAAAAATAATTTTATCATCAACTTCAGTCCACAAAAAATAGCAGCCACATTGAAAACATCGTTCCATTCCAACCACAACTGCATTCATCTGAATATATATAATTGTCTCCTCTCGTAAGTGATCGAAATCTAAATAAGGAGTAATATCCTCAAATGTTATAATCTAAAATTTGGATGTCCAAAATTTTCAATTCTAAGAAGACTTGTAATAGTTCGAGGAAATTTTGATGGCAACCAAAGTCCCTAATGTTGAGTGTCACAAGCATGGTTAGTCATCCAATCTGCAATTTGATCCATTTCTCAATATATCTTGGATCGTCCGGTGGATATTAGTTTTTTCAAATAATGAAATTTGGAAATAAAACATTGAATCCTCTAATAAACACAATTGTTGTGCCACAAAATCTAAAAAATAATTTAATCATCAACTTCAGTCCACAAATAATGGAAGCCACATTAAAAATATATTTACATTCTAATCACAACCCATTCATCTCAACATATATAATAGTCGTCTCTCCTATGTGATTGAAATCTAAATAAGGAGTACTATTCTCAAATGTAAAAATCTAAAATTTGGAAGTCAAAATTTATCAATTCTAAGAAAACATGAAATAGTCCGAGGAAATTTTGATGGCAGCCAAAGTCCCAAATGTTGAGTGTTACAAGCTTGGTTAGTCATCCAATCTGCAATTTGATTCCTTTCTCAATATATATCGAATCATCGGGTAGACATTGATTTTTTCAAATAATGAAATTTGGAAATAAAATATTGAATCCTACAATAACCACAATAGTTGTGCCAAGACATCTAAAAAATAATTTTATCATCAACTTCAATCCACAAAAAATAGCAGCCACATTGAAAACATCATTTCATTCCAACCACAACTGTATTCATCTCAATGTATATAACAGTCTCCTCCCCCATGTGATTGAAATCTAAATAAGGAGTACTATTCTCAAATATAAAAATCTAAAATTTGGAAGTCAAAATTTCCAAGAAAACTTGTAATAGTCCGAGGAAGCTAAAGTCCCAAATGTAGAGTATTACAAGCATGGTTAGTCATCCAATCTGCAATTTGATTTCCTTCTCCATATATATGGATCGTCGGGGGGACTTTAGTTTTTTCAAATAATGAAATTTGGAAATAAAACACTGAATCCTCCATTGACCATAATCATTGTGCCACAAAATATATAGAATAATTTTTATCAACTTCAATACGCAATCTATGGCAGCCACATTAAAAGCATCTTTCCATTCCAAGCACAACCGCATTCATCTCAACGTATATAACAGTCTCCTCTCCAAGTAATTAAACTCTAAATAAGGAGTATTATTCTCAAATGTAAAAATATAAAATTTGGAAGTCAAAATTTATCAATTCTAAGAAGACTTGAAATAGTCCAATGAAATTTTGATAGCAACCAAAGTCCCAAATGCTGATTGTCACAAGCATGGTTACTCATCCAATCTGCAATTTGATTCCTTTCTCAATATATATAGCATCGTCTGGTGGACATTAGTTTTTTCAAATAATGAAATTTGGAAATAAAATATTGAATCCTCAAAAAAACACAATCGTTGTGCCACAAAATCTAAAAAATAATTTTATCCTCAACATCAGTCCACAAAAAATGGCAGCCATATTGAAAACATCATTCCATTCCAACCACAACTGCATTCATCTCAATGTATATAACAGTCTCATCTCCCAAGTGATTGAAATCTAAATAAGGAGTAATATTCTCAAATGTTAAAATCTAAAAGTTAGAAGTCCAAATTTATCAATTCTAAGAAGACTCGTAATAGTCCGAGGAAATTTTGATGACAGCCAAAGTCCCAAATGTTGAGTGTCACAAGCATGGTTAGTCATCCAATCTGCAATTTGATTCCTTTCTCAATATATATTGGATCGTTCCGTGGATATTAGTTTTTTCAAATAATGAAATTTTGAAATAAAATATTGAATCCTCTAATAACCACAATTGTTGTGCCACAAAATCTAAAAAATAATTTAATCATCAACTTCAGTCCACAAATAATGGAAGCCACATTAAAAATATATTTACATTCTAATCACAACCCATTCATCTCAACATATATAATAGTCGTCTCTCCTATGTGATTGAAATCTAAATAAGGAGTACTATTCTCAAATGTAAAAATCTAAAATTTGGAAGTCAAAATTTATCAATTCTAAGAAAACATGAAATAGTCCGAGGAAATTTTGATGGCAGCCAAAGTCCCAAATGTTGAGTGTTACAAGCATGGTTAGTCATCCAATCTGCAATTTGATTCCTTTCTCAATATATATCGGATCGTCCGGTGGATATTAGTTTTTTCAAATAATGAAATTTGGAAATAAAACATTGAATCCTCTAATAACCACAATTGTTGTGCCACAAAATCTAAAAAATAATTTAATCATCAACTTCAGTCCACAAACAATGGCAGCCACATTGAAAACATCGTTCCATTCCAACCACAATTGCATTCATCTCAATATATGTAATAGTCTTCTCTCATAACTGATTGAAATCTAACTACGAAGTAATATCCTTAAATATTAAAATCTAAAATTTGGAAGTCCAAATTTATCAATTCTAAGAAGACTTGTAACAGTTCGAGGAAATTTTGATGGCAGCCAAAGTCCCAAATGTTGAGTGTCACAAGCATGGTTAGTCATCCAATCTGCAATTTGATTTCCTTCTCCATATATAGGGGATCGTCGGGGGGACTTTAGTTTTTTCAAATAATGAAATTTGGAAACAAAACGTTGAATCCTCCATTGACCATAATCATTGTGCCACAAAATATATAAAATAATTTTTATCATCAACTTCAATACATAATCTATGACAGCCACATTAAAAATATCTTTCCATTCCAAGCACAACCGCATTCATCTCAACATATATAACAGTCTCATCTCCCAAGTGATTGAAATCTAAATAAGGAGTAATATTCTCAAATGTTAAAATCTAAAAGTTTGAAGTCCAAATTTATCAATTCTAAGAAGACTTGTAATAGTCCGAGGAAATTTTGATGGCAGCCAAAGTCCTAATTGTTGAGTGTCACAAGCATGGTTAGTCATCCAATCTGCAATTTGATTCCTTTCTCAATATATATTGGATCGTTCCGTGGATATTAGTTTTTTCAAATAATGAAATTTTGAAATAAAACATTGAATCCTCTAATAACCACAATTGTTGTGCCACAAAATCTAAAAAATAATTTAATCATCAACTTCAGTCCACAAATAATGGAAGCCACATTAAAAATATATTTACATTCTAATCACAACCACATTCATCTCAACATATATAATAGTCGTCTCTCCTATGTGATTGAAATCTAAATAAGGAGTACTATTCTCAAATGTAAAAATCTAAAACTTGGAAGTCAAAATTTATCAATTCTAAGAAAATATGAAATAGTCCGAGGAAATTTTGATGGCAGCCAAAGTCCCAAATGTTGAGTGTCACAAGCTTGGTTAGTCATCCAATCTGCAATTTGATTCCTTTCTCAATATATATCGAATCATCGGGTAGACATTGATTTTTTCGAATAATGAAATTTGGAAATAAAATATTGAATCCTACAATTACCACAATCGTTGTGCCACGAAATCTAAAAAATAATTTTATCATCAACTTCAGTCCACAAAAAATAGCAGCCACATTGAAAACATCGTTCCATTCCAACCACAACTGCATTCATCTCAATGTATGTAATAGTCTTCTCTCATAACTGATTGAAATCTAACTAAGAAGTAATATCCTCAAATATTAAAATCTAAAATTTGGAAGTCTGAATTTATCAATTCTAAGAAGACTTGTAACAGTTTGAGGAAATTTTGATGGCAGCCAAAGTCCCAAATGTTGAGTGTCACAAGCTTGGTTAGTCATCCAATCTGCAATTTGATTCCTTTCTCAATATATATCGAATCATCGGGAAGACATTAATTTTTTCAAATAATGAAATTTGGAAATAAAATATTGAATCCTACAATAAGCACAATCGTTGTGCCACAAAATCTAAAAAATAATTTTATCATCAACTTCAGTCCACAAAAAATAGCAGCCAAATTGAAAACATCGTTCCATTCCAACCACAACTGCATTCATCTCAATGTATGTAATAGCCTTCTCTCATAACTGATTGAAATCTAACTAAGAAGTAATATCCTCAAATATTAAAATCTAAAATTTAGAAGTCCGAATTTATCAATTCTAAGAAGACTTGTAACAGTTCGAGGAAATTTTGATGGCAGCCAAATTCCCAAATGTTGAGTGTCACAAGCTTGGTTAGTCATCCAATCTGCAATTTGATTCCTTTCTCAATATATATCGAATCATCGGGTGGACATTGATTTTTTCAAATAATGAAATTTGGAAATTAAATATTGAATCCTACAATAACCACAATCGTTGTGCCAAGAAATCTACAAAATAATTTTATCATCAACTTCAGTCCACAAAAAATAGCAGCCACATTGAAAACATCGTTCCATTCCAACCACAATTGCATTCATCTCAATGTATATAACAGTCTCCTCCCCCATGTGATTGAAATCTAAATAAGGAGTATTATTCTCAAATATAAAAATCTAAAATTTGGAAGTCAAAATTTATCAATTCCGAGAAAACTTGTAATAGTTCGAGGAAGCCAAAGTCCCAAATGTAGAGTGTTACAAGCATGGTTAGTTATCCAATCTGCAATTTGATTTCCTTCTCCATATATATGGGATCGTCGGGGGGACTTTAGTTTTTTCAAATAATGAAATTTGGAAATAAAACATTGAATCCTCCATTGACCATAATCATTATGCCACAAAATATATAAAATAATTTTTATCATCAACTTCAATACATAATCTATGGCGGCCACATTAAAAACATATTTCCATTCCAACCACAACTGCATTCATCTCAACGTATATAACAGTCTCATCTCCCAAGTGATTGAAATCTAAATAAGGAGTAATATTCTCAAATGTTAAAATCTAAAAGTTGGAAGTCCAAATTTATCAATTCTAAGAAGACTTGTAATAGTCCGAGGAAATTTTGATGGCAGCCAAAGTCCCAAATGTTGAGTGTCACAAGCATGGTTAGTCATCCAATCTGCAATTTGATTCCTTTCTCAATATATATCGGATCGTCCGGTGGATATTAGTTTTTTTAAATAATGAAATTTTGAAATAAAACATTGAATCCTCTAATAACCACAATTGTTGTGCCACAAAATCTAAAAAATAATTTAATCATCAAC
Source organism: Paulownia fortunei (assembly GCA_019321725.1). Lineage (NCBI taxonomy): Eukaryota > Viridiplantae > Streptophyta > Magnoliopsida > Lamiales > Paulowniaceae > Paulownia > Paulownia fortunei. The sequence continues at coordinate 4,307,747 of CM033120.1, read as the reverse complement.
TTCAGTCCACAAACAATGGCAGCCATATTAAAATATCTTTACATTCTAAGCACAACCGCATTCATCTCAATGTATATAATAGTCGTCTCTCCTATGTGATTGAAATCTAAATAAGGAGTACTATTCTCAAATGTAAAAATCTAAAATTTGGAAGTCAAAGTTTATCAATTCTAAGGAAACATGAAATAGTCCGAAGAAATTTTGATGGCAGCCAAAGTCCCAAATGTTGAGTGTCACAAGCATGGTTAGTCATCCAATCTACAATTTGATTCCTTTCTCAATATATATCGAATCATCGGGTGGACATTGATTTTTTCAAATAATGAAATTTGAAAATAAAATATTGAATCCTCCAATAACCACAATCGTTATGCCATGAAATCTAAAAAATAATTTTATCATCAACTTCAGTCCACAAAAAATAGGAGCCACATTGAAAACATATTTCCATTCCAACCACAACTGCATTCATCTCAATGTATATAACAGTCTCCTCCCCCATGTGATTGAAATCTAAATAAGGAGTACTATTCTCAAATATAAAAATCTAAAATTTGGAAGTCAAAATTTATCAATTCCAAGAAAACTTGTAATAGTCTGAGGAAGCCAAAGTCCCAAATGTAGAGTGTTACAAGCATGGTTAGTCATCCAATCTGCAATTTGATTTTCTTCTCCATATATATGGGATCGTCCGGGGGACTTTAGTTTTTTCAAATAATGAAATTTGGAAATAAAACGTTGAATCCTCCATTGATCATAATCATTGTGCCACAAAATATATAAAATATTTTTTATCATCAACTTCAATACACAATCTATGGCAGCCACATTAAAAACATTTTTCCATTCCAAGCACAACCGCATTCATCTCAACGTATATAACAGTCTCCTCTCCCAAGTGATTGAAATCTAAATAAGGAGTATTATTCTCAAATGTAAAAATCTAAAATTCGGAAGTCAAAATTTATCAATTCTAAGAAGAATTGAAATAGTTCAAGGAAATTTTGATAGCAGCCAAAGTCCCAAATCCTGAGTGTCACAAGCATGCTTACTCATCCAATCTGCAATTTGATTCCTTTCTCAATATATATCGGATCGTCGGGTGGACATTGGTTTTTTCAAATAATGAAATTTGGAAATAAAATATTTAATCCTGCAAAAACCGCAATCGTTGTGCCACAAAATCTAAGAAATAATTTTATCATCACCTTCAGTCCGCAAAAAATGGCAGCCACATTGAAAACATCGTTCCATTCCAACCACAACTGCATTCATCTCAATGTATGTAATAGTCTCCTCTCATAACTGATTGAAATCTAACTAAGGAATAATATCCTCAAATATTAAAATCTAAAATTTGGAAGTCAAAATTTATCAATTCTGAGAAGACTTGTAATAGTCCGGGAAAATTTTGATGGCAGCCAAAGTCCCTAATGTTTAGTGTCATAAGCATGGTTAATTATCCAATCTTCAATTTGACTACTTTCTCCATATATATCAGATCGTCGGGCGGACTTTAGTTTCTTCAAATAATGAAATTTGGAAATAAAACATTAAATCCTCCATTGACCATAATCATTGTGCCATAAATATATAAAATAATTTTATCATCAACTTCAATCCATAATCTATGACAGGCACATTAAAAACATCTTTCCATTCCAATCACAATCGCATCTATCTCAACATATATAATAGTCTTCTCTCCTAAGTGATTGAAATCTAAATAAGGAGTAATATTCTCAAATGTTAAAATCTAAAAGTTGGAAGTCCAAATTTATCAATTCTAAGAAGACTTGTAATAGTTCGTGGAAATTTTGATGGCAGCCAAAGTCCCAAATGTTGAGTGTCACAAGCATGGTTAGTTATCCTAACTGCAATTCAATTCCCTTCTCCATATATGTCGGATCGTCGGGTGGACATTGGATTTTTCAAATAATGAAATGTAGAGATAAAATGTTGACTCCAATGACAACAATCATTGTACCAAAAAATCTATAAAATAATTTTATCATCAACTCCAATCCATAATCTATGGCAGCCACATTAAAAATATCTTTCCATTCCAAGTACAACCGCATCCATCTCAACATATATAATAGTCTCCTCTCCTAAGTGATTGAAATGTAAATAAGGAGTATTTTATCAAATGTTAAAATCTAAAATTTGGAAGTCAAAATTAATCAATTCTATAAAGGCCTCTAATAGTCCGTGGAAATTTTGATGGATGCCAAAGTCCCGAATGTTGAGTGTCAGAAGCATGGTTGGCCATCCAATCTGCAATTTCATTCCTTTATTCATATATCTGTGATAGTCAGGTGGACATCTGTTTTTTCAAATAACAAAATCTTAAATTAAATCGTTGAATCCTCTCTATTACCATAATCGTTGTACTGCAAAATGTTTAAAATAATTTTGTCAACATATTCAAGCCACAATCTATAGCAGTCACACTTAAAATATCTTTCCACTTCAAGCACAACCACATCCATCTCAGCATATATAATAATCTCCTCTCCCAATTGATTGAAATCTAATTAAGGAGTACTATTCTCAAATGGTAAAATCTAAAATTTGGATGTCAAAATTTATCAATTCTATGAAGACCTCTAATAGTCCGTGGAAATTTTGATAGATGCCAAAGTCCAGAATGTTGAGTGCGACAAGCATGGTTAGTCATCCAATCTGCAATTTGATTCTCTTCTCCATATATATGTGATAGTCAGGTGGACATCTGTTTTTTCAAATAACAAAATTTTAAATTAAATTGTTGAATCCTCTAATCCCTAGAATCATTTTAAATTAAATTTTGTCATCATATTCAAGTTACAATCTACGGCAGCCATATTAAACATATCTTTCCATTCCAAGCACAACCACATCCATCTCAGCATATATAACAGTCTCCTCTCCCAATTGATTACAATTTAAATAAGGAGTACTATTCTCAAATGTTAGAATCTAAAAGTTGGAAGTCTAAATTTATCAATTCTAAGAAGACTTGTAATAGTCCGAGGAAATTTTGATGGCAGCCAAAGTCCCAAATGTTGAGTGTCACAAGCATATAATAACAATTATTCAAGTTCGTGCAATCATGCTATTTGTATGCCATAATTAAATAATACACATTGATTAGATGCATATTCATGCAAGATGCTTATTATTGGCTATGTAGGAGAGAATTGGGCATTACAATCCTTCCTTCCTTATAAAAATTTCATCCTCGAAATTTGATGTACCAAATAATTCTGGATACTTGCTCTGCATTTCTTCTTCTCTTTCCCATGTGGCCTCTTCTATAGAATGATTCCTCCACAATACTTTAACAAGTTGAATCTTTTTTATTCTGAACTCTTTTTCCTTCTGATTTAAAATTTGCACTGGTTTCTCTTCATAAGCTAAATCAGGAGTCAATTCAAACGGTTTATAACTCAGCACATGAGAAGGGTTTGAAATGTACTTTCTCAACATAGATACATGGAAAACATTGTGAACACTAGATAATGATGGAGGTAAGACAACTCTATAAGCTTTATCACCAACTCTTTCAAGAATCTCGAATGGGCCGACATACCTTGGGCTGAGTTTTCCTTTCTTTCCAAATCACCATAATCGTTGTACCGCAAAATCTATAAAATAATTTTGTCATCATATTCAAGCCATAATCTATGGCAGCCACATTAAAAATAACTTTCCACTCCAAGCACAACCGCATCCATCTCAACATATATAATAGTCTCCTCTCCCAAGTGATTGAAATCTAAATAACGAGTATTATTCTCAAATGTTAAAATCTAAAATTTAGAAGTCTAAATTTATCAATTTTAAGAAGACTTGTAATACCATGCTTGTGAGACTCTGTTAGAGTAGAATGCTCAATGCCCCAATTAGATTGGGTGTATTATACTCTTTTGCTTTTGTAAAGACAATCTTATTGGGAATCATATTAATAAAAAGGCATTTTCTTTATCTTATGTCTTGCATTTTTTATTTCTGCACATTAGATAAAGTCCTTAGACCAAATTTAGCTACGGGGTATGGTCGCGCATATGGTGGCGATCATGGAACATGCCTCTAAGGCTTTGGTCTTAAATAAGTTTTGAGTCGAGAGCTTTTTGAGATGGGATATCAAATAGCTCAATAAGACTCATACATATAATGTATGCTCGTGAGACGAGAATATCACATTCCATTGGTATTAGCGTAGAGACGTAAGTTCATGTATGTGGGTGCTTGTTAAGGAACAAGTACACCGAATATGGCCCGCAAGAAATTCTTAGTTGAAGACTTTGCCCATCGAAATAAGAATTTTTGTGTTGCGATAGTACACGACTAGTCCTCAGACTTGAGGTACGATGGTAGCCTTGTGTGCATCCTGCAGCACTTTGATATATCTTCTGATTGCTTGACAATCACAAAGGGGGTATGTTGGTGTGATACCCGAGCCTCTTACTACTCACATGGCCAAATATAATTCATGCATTACATGTTAATTTTATATGCTATTTGCATTTCTATTGACATTGCATAATTTATTTCATTTTATACGACATTCTTGAATATTAAACTTAATTCTGAAGCTCTTGCACGGTATTAGTTATTGAGTTTCCTAATCTAAGTAATTGATTTTATATTAAAATAAGAAGAAAATGAGGTGGATCAATATTAGATATAGATGGGATATATAGGTTATAATTTTGGAAGTGTTAAAAGTGTTACTAGTAAGCTTATACGGTTTAATTTGATTTGATCAAGTTATTTCAAAAGTATATATTTGTAAATTAGCATACTTGGGATATTGGACATGATATAATGTGATTTAAGTGTCATATTACAATGCCCATATGTGCATATGATCTTAGAAATGCAAACTAGATAATTCTTTAAGAATCGGATGCGAATCAGTTTGGAGATCGAATGAACGGACGTAGGAATTACCTATGGGAATGAATGGTGATTAAGATAGGTTGCAACCAAATAAAAATAGATGAGACACACAAGATTAGGGCTGCAAGATAAGAGAGAAAATCAGATTTGCCATTTACTTGCCACCTCATGCTTTCTTATTAAGCTTAAGCTAACATCTCAAGCTAACACCTCAAACCCTTCACCCTTAAGCAACGACCAGACCCTCATTTCAGCCATTTTCATCTTCCAAACACACACCTTAAGGTCTCCATGTGATCCAAATTGATTCCAAGTTGAAATAAAAGCAAGAAAAGCAAAGAAGAAGTGATTACCATCAAGTTAGCCTCAAAATCTGCATAGGTAACACTTATCTACGATTTTGCCTTTGGTTTTCAGATTATTATGAATGGTTTTATGGTTTATTAAGCTTTCAATATCTCTTATAAAAGTGTTAGGAAGTTTTTAGTTAGACTTTGGTGCACAAAGAAAGGGTTTTTGATCACAAACACTTAATAGGAAATACGTGTGGCAGAAACTGTCATCTTACTGTTTTCTTGTGTTTTAGGCTTCAAAAGTGTATGGTATGTTGAATAAAACCTATAATTATTACCATTTACATGACCATGTATGAGTTAAGAGTATTGGAATGAAGTCTTATCAGTTGGAAATTGAAATAGAGAATGATATTGGAGAAACACTCAAACTGCCAAAATAGCAAAATCTGTTTTGGTGTGCTGTGAATGAAACTGAATTAAGGGAGCTAAATCCATTATTTTTGGTAATAATATGACCTGGTTGTCTCCTTATATATGTTATCTAAGTATGGTGAAAATTTTGGAGTGATTGAATATACTTAATGATGCCAAAACCATTAATGTCATGAAGTGTGCAAAACTGTCACGGTAGGAAATAATCTGTTTCAGTATGTTGTGAAGAGAGCTGAACTTGGGAAGCTATATCCGTGATTTTTAGCAATTCTATGATATGGTTACATTTATATACATGTTATATAAGTGTGGTAAAAATTTGGGAGTGATTGGATATGCTTAGGGATGTTAAAATTAGCATGCAACTAAACTTGACAGCAAGAAAATATGAAAATGTGAATCTGCCACATTTGATCACTTAGCATGTTTCAACCTTGATATGTTGCTATTGAATGTTAACAATTAGGTACATGCTATTAGAGTTATAATACTTCAATTACATGATGTTTGCATGCATTTAAGATGAGAAATTGAGGTATTTGAGGGGCTATATTGGGTTCTAGTTTGTGAAAGCTTGATTGTTAGCTTATAGCTTGGTGTTTAAGGTCTAGTATGAGATTTTGTGCTTTCAACTTGTCAAATTGGGAATGGTGCTTGATGTTGGGTAATATTACAGGCTATTTTACATCTAAGGTTGGAGAGGAATACTAAACAAATTTAGACTAAGCCACCAACCAAGTGAAAGGTAAGTAAAGATTCATTTGCAACCACAATGCATAGACATAGTAGATGTGTGAATTATATGTGATATCATAAATCATATGTGCATAGTAGAGGGCTCTCCATTGAGCATACATACATGGGCATTGTCATTAGCACGTGCATGCATCATATACGAGCATTGTGATAAATCTTGCATTGCACGGCATGATTCAGAGAAAGGAAAATGTTTTGCTGACCACTACTAGTGCATCGAAGCATGCATGGATTTGCATGGTTTTATGCATGGATTTGCAGGTTCGCGTGCATGGATTTGCATGCGTATGAGTATGCATGGATTTGCATGCTTATATGATTATTGGCCATTGGATTATGGCGGTGTACAGAGCTCTTTTCCGGTGCATGGGATAGTAGCGTTGGTCAGGGGCCCAAGGAAAGAAATAATTTTGAGAGAAATATTTTGATGCATAAAATTGCATTGTGAGCATAGCATTTTGAGTTGCATGACTTGATATTGTGGATTATTCTTTGACATGCATAATCTTTACTTGCTGAGCGTTAGCTCATATAGTTTATGCATTGTAGGTGAGTACGACGATGCTTGAAGCATCTTTGGCTGGTTGGTCGGCTGTTGGAGCTCCTGCAGGTGTTTGAGGGAGTGTGTACATGGATGACGACCTGTTGGGCTATTTTGTTGGCTTGTTATATTTTGAGTCTGGTGTATTATGTTTTTAGATTGTTACTATATTTCTCTTTTAAAACTTTACTGTAAATAAGTATGTAAATATTGTGGTCGTTATGGGTGTTGTGTTTTTATATAAATACTGATCCTTCTATTTTAAACAGGGTTGTGTATGTAAGAAGTGATATATCTTTTCTTAAAGTGTTACAAAAAAAAATATTCCATGCATGCACACAGGTTCTATCATGTCAAATTATACAATATATATGGTTGTGTAGGAATGGGGGTGTTACAGTTGGGTGTTGCACTGGTGTGCATGGAGGTTTTTCAGTGGCCAACATAGAATTTGACACTTGTCTTTTTAAATAAAAGAATCTCCTGTGTTTTCATCGTTCGTGATTCAAAGACCTTGGCCAAGGCAGTATGAATTGTGATTCATTAAGAATCATTGGAACTTGAAATGGGATCACAGTTATTGAATCATTTAGGGTTTTGACTTATAATCCATGCCTTAGATTCAATTAAGAGATTAGTTGTCGAAAGGACCGTACGTGTATGGTACTCGCAACTGAAATAGGTTTACTCGCTATTTCACCTAAGACTAGTTTATCATGATTACTTGCTAGGTGTTTTCATGGATAGTGAGGTTCTTGGAATTAAGGAGTTGATTCCAAGCAGATTAATTAATTGGATTAATTAATTGGAATAATTATTATTCATAAGTTGCAAATGTTACAAACCCACTACTAGCTTAGTAGTGAACCTAAGGGGGTCACACATCTTTATAGAAAGTAATATTTTTAATTTTAGATTTTTTCCAATGGTTGGAAATTAATTAATTAATACTGATCAATTAATTAATTAAGGGTTCTATTTAATTTAATGGTTAAATTAAATTATTCAATTAAGTAATTAGATTATTTAATTGGACCTAATTTGATTAGGAAGCCTAATTGGAGTAAATTAAATTAATCAATTGGATTGATTAAATTGGGATTGAATCAATTAAATTAATTTGGGGATTTTTGAGTCCAAGCCAAAAATAAATGTGGATCACTTAGGAGGCCCACTAAAGTATGAAGAGAATAAATTAAATAAATATAATTTATTTAATTAACATATGTATAAATATAATTATAGTATATATATATGATATATATCTATCTTGATATTATTTGAAAAGTTCAAATTAATATCAACAATGTATGTAGACAATTTTGATGATTAATGTAGTCTCAAATTAGTTCACATACAATAGGAGAGAGAAAAGAGAAGAGTTCTTGGAAGATTTGGAATCCTTCCAAGATAAGGTTTTGAAATAGTTTAAAATTGAAAAACTTTCCAAGATTTGGAAAAGGATTAAAATTTTCATCCCTATATATATGAGGGATGAAAATTACATAATTCAATTTCAAAAATTTGAGCAAAAATATTTTGTTTAAAGTCTTCTATTTTTACTCTCCAAGAAAAGAAAAGAAAGAAAAAGAAAATCAATTTTTTGTTATTCTCTTCATATTATTGTTTCAAGAACTTAAAGAATCAATCTTTATTGTTCTTGAAAATATACTCCAGTTCTAGATTAGTAAACAATTAAAAGGATACTAGCGAATTCTTTTGATTGGTGTTGCTATTCTGTATTGTGGACCTGATAGAAGGGAGACACTTGGATCCCTGCGAGTTCTGATAGTCCAAGATAAGCAATTGATTGCTTCATTCCCTACAACAACCGGAGTGCACGAAAGGTATAATCCAATTTTATATTTATTTATATATTCACTTGAATAAGCGCGATCATTAAAATCGTTTTTGAATCAAAGGGGTTAAATTTATATTTGATAAAAAATTTAATTTCCCGCTGCGTACACCCCTACGATTATAGCGAACCCAATAGACTCAACATTCGGGACTTTGGCATGCATCAAAATTTGCACAGACTATTACAATTCTTCTTAGAATTGATAAATTTGGACTTTCAAATTTTAGATTTTAACATTTAAGAATAGTACTACATAATAAGATTTCAATCACTTGGGAGAGGAGACTATTATATGTGCTGAAATAGATTTAGTTGTTCTTGGAATGGAAAGATTTTTTAATGTGGCTGCCGTAGATTGTGAATTGAAGATGATGATAAAATTATTTTATTAATTTTGCAGCACAATGATTATGGTCATTGGAGGATTCAACGATTTATTTTTAAATTTTGTTATTTCAAAAAATAGATGTACAATTGACTATCACATATATATGGAGTAGGGAATCAACTTGCAGATTGGATGACTAACCATGCTTGTGACACTCAACATTTGGGACTTTGGCTACCATGAAAAATTTCCACGAACTGTTACAGATCTTCTTAGAATTGATTAATTTGGACTTCCAAATTTTAGATTAACATTTGAGAATAGTATTACTTAGTCAAATATCAATCACTTGGGAGAGGAGACTATTGCATATGCTGAAATGGATGTGGTTGTACTTGGAATGGAAATATCTTTTTAAAGTGGCCGTCGTTGATTGTCGATTGAAGATGATGACAATTATTTTATAGATTTTATGGTACAACAATTATTATGACTGGAGGATTCAATTATTTAATTCTAAATTTCGTTATTTGAAAAAATAGATGTCCACCTGACTATCACATATATATAGATAAATTACAGATTGGGTAGCTAACCAAGCATGTGACACTCAAACATTCGGGACTTTGGCATCCATTACGGACTATTACTAGTCTTCTTAGAATTGATAAAATTAGACTTTCAAATTTTTTATTTTAACATTTGAGAATACTACTCCTTATTTAGATTTCAATCACTTAGGAAAAGACACTATTATATACGTTGAGATGGATGTGGTTATCCTTGGAATGGAAAGATTTTTTAATGTAGCTATCGTAGATTGTGGCTTAAATATGATGACAATATTATTTTATAGATTTTGGGGTATAACAATTATGGTGATTGGAGGATTCAATGATTTAATTCTAAATCTCATTATTTGAAAAAATAGATGTCCAACCAACTATCACATATATAAGGAGAAGGGAATCAAATTACAGATTGGGTGGCTAACCATGCATGTGACACTCAACATTCAGGACTTTGGCATCCATCAAAATTTCCACAGACTGTTACAAGTCTTCTTAGAATTGATAATTTTGGATTTCCAAATTTTAGATGTTAGCATTTGAGAATAGTACTCCTTATTTAGATTTCTATCACTTGGGAGAGGAGACTATTATATACACTGAGGTGGATGTGGTTGTCCTTAGATTGGAAAGATTTTTTTAATCTAGCTACCGTAGATTGTGGATTGAAGATGATGACAAAATTATTTTATATATTTTACAGTACAACAATTATGGTGATTAGAGGCTTCAACGTTTTAATTTCAAATTTTGTTATTTGAAAAAATAGATGTCCACCCGTCTATCACATATATATGAAAAAGGGAATCAAATTATAGATTGTATGTGTAAGCATGTTTGTGACACTCAACATTTGGGACTTTGGCTGTCATCAAAATGTCCACGAACAATTACAAGTCTTCTTTGAATTGATTAATTTGGACTTTCAAATTTTAGATTAACATTTGAGAATAGTACTACTTAGTTAGTTTCAATCACTTAGGAGAGGGGACAATTATATACGCTGAGATGGATGTAGTTGTGCTTGGAATGGATAAAAAAATTTAATATGGCTGCCGTAGATTGTGGCTTGAATAAGATGACAAAATTATTTTATATATTTTGTGGTACAACGATTATGGTCATTGGAGGATTCAACGATTTAATTTCAAGTTTTGTTATTTGAAATAATAGATGTCCACCCGACTATCACATATATGTGGAGAAGGGAATCAAATTACAGATTGGGTGGCTAACCATGCATGTGACACTCAACATTCGGGACTTTGGCATCCATCAAAATTTCCACAGATTATTACAAGTTTTCTTAGAATTCGTAAATTTGGACTTCCAAATTTTAGAATTTAACATTTGAAAATAGTACTCCTTATTTAGAATTCAATCACTTGGGTGAGGAGACTATTATATATGCTGAGATGGATGCGGTTGTGCTTAAAATGGAAAGATTTTTTTAATGTGGACACCGTAGATTGTGACTAGAATATGATAACAAAATTATTTTATAGATTTTGTGGTACAACTATTATGGTCATTAGAGGATTGAACAATTTAATTCCAAGTTTCATTATTTGATAAAATAGATGTCCACCCGACTATCACATATATATGGACAAGGGAATCAATTTGCTGATTGGGTGGTTAACTAGGCATGTGACACTCAACATTTAGGACATTGGCATCTATCAAAATTTCCACGGACTATTTCAAGTCTTCTTAGAATTGATTAATTTGGACTTCCAAATTTTAGATATTTACAATTTGGAATAGTACTACTTATTTAGATTTCAATCACTTGGGAGATGAGACTATTATATACGCTGAGATAGATGTGGTTTTGCTTTGAATGGAAAGAATTTTTTAATGTGGTTGTTGTTGATTGTGTCTTGAATATGATGACATAATTATTTTATAATTTTTACGGTACAACAATTATGGTCATTGGAGGATTCAACGATTTATTTCCAAATTTTGTTATTTGAAAAAATAGATGTCCACCCGACTATCATAGATATATAGAGAAGGCTGCCGTAGATTGTAACTTGAATATGATGACAAAATTATTTTATATATTTTGCAGCACAACAATTCTGGTTATTGGAGGATTCAACGATTTAATTACAAGTTTCATTATTTGAAAAAATAGATGTCCACCCGACTATCACATATATATGGAGAAGGGAATCAAATTACAGATTAGGTGGCTAACCATGCATGTGACACTCAACATTCAAGACTTTGGCATCCACGAAAATTTCCACGGACTATTACAAGTTTTCTTATAATTGATAAATTTGGACTTCCAAATTTTAGAACTTAACATTTAAGAATAGTACTCCTTATTTAGATTTCAATCACTTTTCTGAGAAGACTATTGTATATGTTCAGATGGATGCGGTTGTGCTTGCAATGGAAAGATTTTTTTAATGTGGTTGCCGTAGTTTGTGGCTTGAATATGATAACAATATTATTTTATAGATTTTGTAGTACAACAATTATAGTAATTGGAAGATTCAATGATTTTATTCCAAATTTTATTATTTAAAAAAATAGATGTCCACCTGACTATCATATATATATGGAAAAGAAAATCAAATTGCAGATTGGATGATTAACCATACTCGTGACACTTAATATTTGGGACGTTGGCTACCATCAAAATTTCCACGGACTATTACAAGTCTTCTTAGAATTGCTAAATTTGGACTTCCAAATTTTAGATTTTTACATTTGAGAATAATACTACTTATTTATATTTCAATCACTTGGGAGAAGAGACTATTATATACGTTAAGATGTATGTGGTTGTGCTTGGAACATAAAGATTTTTTTAATGTGGTTGTCGTAGATTGTGGCTTGAATATGATGATAAAATTATTTTATAGATTTTGCGGTATAATGATATGGTCATTGGAGGATTCAACGATTTAATTCCAAGTTTTATTATTTGAAAAAACAAACGTCCACCCGCCTATCACATATATATGGAGAAGGGAATCAAATTACAGATTAGGTGGCTAACCATGCATGTGACACTTAACATTCGGGACTTTGGCTGCCATCAAAATTTCCACGGACTATTACAAGTCTTCTTAGAATCAATAAACTTGGACTTCCAAATTTTAGAATTTAACATTTGAGAATAGTACTCCTTATTTAGATTTCAATCACTTGGGTGAGAAGACTATTCAATATGCTGAGATAGAAGCGGTTGTGCTTGGAATGGAAAGATTTTTTTAATGTGGTTATCGTAGATTGTGGCTTGAATATGGTGACAAAATTATTTTATAAATTTTGCAGCACAACAATTATGGTCATTGGAGGATTCAACGATTCAATTCCAAATTTTATTATTTGAAAAATAGATGTCTACACGACCATCACATATATATGGAGAAGGTAATCAAATCAGATTGGATGACTAACCATGCATGTGACAATCAACATTTAGGACTTTGGCTGCCATCAAAATTTCAACGGACTATTACAAATCTTCTTAGAATTGATAAATTTGGACATCCAAATTTTAGATTTTAACATTTGATAATAGATCTCCTTATTTAGATTTCAATCACTTGGAAGAGAAGACTATTATATACGTTGAGATGGTTGTGGTTGTGCTTGGAATGGAAAGATTTTTTTAGTGTGGCTGTTGTAGATTGTGGATTGAAGATGATGATAAAAAGATTTTATAGATTTTACGGTACAACAATTATGGTGATTGGATGGTTCAACGATTTAATTCCAAATTTCATTATTTTAAAAAATAGATGTCCACCCAACTATCACATATATATGGAGAAGGAAATCAAATTGCAAATTAGATGACTAACCATGCCTGTGACACTCAACATTTGGGACTTTGGTTAGCATCAAAATTTCCACAGACTATTACAAGTTTTCTTAGAATTGATTAATTTGGAATTCCAAATTTTGATTTTTACATTTGAGAATAGTACTAATTATTTATATTTCAATCACTTGGGAGAGGAGACTATTATATACGCTGAGATGTATGTGGTTGTGCTTGGAACGGAAAGATTTTTTTAATGTGGTTGCCATAGATTGTGGCTTGAATATGATGACAAAATTATTTTATAGATTTTGCTATACAATAATTATGGTTATTGGAGGACTTAACGATTTAATTCCAAATTTTGTTATTTGAAAAAATAGATATCTACCTGACTATCACATATATATGGAGAAGAGAATCAAATTGCAGATTAGGTGGCCAACCATGCATGTGATATTCAACAATCGGGACTTTGGCGTCCATCAAAATTTTCACTGATTATTATAATTCTTCTTAGAATTGATAAATTTGGACTTCCAAAATTTAGATTTTAACATTTAAGAATAGCACTCCTTATTTAATTTTAATCACTTAGGAGAGAAGACTATTATATACGCTGAGATGGTTGTGGTTATGCTTGGATGGAACGATTTTTTTAGTGTGGCTGTCGTAGATTGTGTATTGAAGATGATGACAAAATTATTTTATAGATTTTGCGGTACAATAATTGTGGTGATTAGACGATTCAACGATTTAATTCCAAATTTCATTATTTGAAAAAATAGATGTCCATCCAACTATCACATATATATGGAGAAGGTAATCAAATTGTAGATTGGATGACTAACCATGCTGGTGACACTCAACATTTGGGACTTTGGCAGCCATCAAAATTTCCATGGACTATTACAAGTCTTCTTAGAATCGATAAATTTGGACATTTAAATTTTAGATTTTAACATTTGACAATAGTACTCTTTAATTAGATTTCAATCATTTGGGTGAGAACCCGATTATATACACTTGGATGGATGTGGTTATGCTTGGAATGGAAAGATTTTTTTAATGTGGCTGTCGTAGATTGTAGTTGAACATGATGACAAAATTATTTTATATATTTTGCACTACAACGACTATGGTCATTGGAGGATTCAACAATTTAATTACAAGTTTTGTTATTTGAAAAAATAGATGTCCACGTGACTATCACATATATATGGAGAAGGGAATCAAATTACATATTAGGTGGCTAACAATGCATGTGACACTCAACATTCGGGACATTGGCTGCCATCAAAATTTTCACGGACTATTACAAGTCTTCTTATAATTGATTAATTTGGACTTCCAAATTTTAGATTTTAACATTTGAGAATAGTAATCCTTATTTAGATTTCAATCACTTTGGAGAGGAGACTATTATATACGATGAAATTGATGTGGTTTTGCTTGGAATGGAAAGATTTTTTGAAAGTAGCTGTCATTGACTGGCGATTGAAGATGATGACAAAATTATTTTATAGATTCGGGACTTTGGTTGGTATCAAAATTTTCACAGACTATTACAAGTCTTCCTAGAATTGATTAATTTAGACTTCAAAATTTTAGATTTTTACATTTGAGAATAGTACTAATTATTTATATTTCAATCACTTAAGAGAGAAGATTATTATATACGCTGAGGTGTATGTGGTTGTGCTTGGAACGAAAAAAATTTTTAATATAGTTGTCGTAGATTGTGGCTTGAATATGATGATAAAATTATTTTATAGATTTTGCAGTACCATGATTATGGTCATTGGAGGATTCAACTATTTAATTCTAAATTTTATTATTTGAAAAAATAGATGTCTACCCGACCATCACATATATATAGAGAAGGGAATCAAATTGCAGATTGGGTGGCTAATCATGTATATGACATTCAACATTCGGGACTTTGGCATCTATCAAAATTTCCACGGACTATTACAATTCTTCTTAGAATTGATAAATTTGGACTTCCAAATTTTAGATTTTAACATTTAAGAATAGCACTCCTTATTTAGATTTCAATCACTTGGGAAAGAAAACTATAATATATGCTGAGATGGGTGTGGTTGTGCTTGGAGTGGAAAGATTTTTTTAGTGTGGCTGCCGTAGATTGTCGATTGAAGATGATGACAAAATTATTTTATAGATTTTGCGGTACAACAATTATGGTGATTGGACGATTCAATGATTTAATTTCAAATTTTATTTTTTGAAAAAATAGATATCTACACGACTACCACATATATATGGAGAGAGAATCAAATTGCAGATTGGGTGACCAACCATGCATTTGACATTCAATATTCGGGACTTTGGCATCCATCAAAATTTCCACGAACTATTACAATTCTTCTTAGAATTGATAAATTTGGACTTCCAAATTTTAGATTTTAACATTTAAGAATAGCACTCCTTATTTAGATTTCAATCACTTGGGAGAGAAGACTATTATATACGCTGAGATGGTTGTGGTTATGCTTGGAATGGAAAGATTTTTTTAGTGTGGTTCCGTAGATTGTGGATTGAAGATGAGGACAAAATTAGTTTATAGATGATGCGTCGGGTGGAAATCTATTTTTTCAAATAACAAAATTTAAAAATAAATGGTTGAATCCTCCAATGACCATAATCGTTGTACCGTAAAAATTATAAAATAATTATGTCATCATATTCAAGACACAATCAATAACAACCACATTAAAAGAATCTTTCCATTTCAAACACAACCACATCCATCTCAGCATATATAATAGTCTTATCTCCCATGTGATTGAAATCTAACCAAGTAGTACTATTCTCAAATGTTAAAATCTAAAATTTGGAAGTCCAAATTAATCAATTCTAAGAAGACTTGTAATAGTCCTGGGAAATTTTGATGGATGCCAAAGTCCCGAATGTTGTGTGACATGCATGCTTAGCCACCTAATTTACAATTTGATTCCCTTCTCCATATATATATGAGTCAGGTGGACTTCTATTTTTTCAAATAACAAAATTTAGAATTAAATCGTGGAATCCTCCAATCACCATAATCGTTATACCGCAAAATCTATAAAATAATTTTGTCATGATCTTTAATCCACAATCTACAGCAGTCACATTAAACAAATCTTTGCATTCCAAGCACAACCACATCCATCTCAATGTATATAATAGTCTTCTCTCCTAGGTGATTGAAATGTAAATAAGGAGTACTATTCCTAAATGTTAAATTCTAAAATTTGGAATTCCAAATTTATCATTTCAAAGAAGAATTGTAATAGTCCGTGGAAATTTTGATGGATGCCAAGGTCCTGAATGTTGAGTGTCACATGCATGGTTAGCTACCCAATCTGCAATTTGATTCCCTCCTTCATACATCTGTGATAGTCGGGTGGACATCTATTTTTTCAAATAACAAAATTTGTAAATAAATCATTGAATCCTTCAATGACCATAATCGTTGTACCATAAAAACTATAAAATAATTTTATCATCATATTCAAGACACAATCAACGACAGCCACATTAAAAAAATATTTCCATTCCAAGGACAACAACATCCATCTCAGCGTATATAATAGTCTCCTCTCCCAAGTGATTGAAATCTAACTAAGAAGTACTATTCTCAAATATTAAAATAAAAAATTTAGAAGTCCAAATTAATCAATTCAAACAACACTTATAATAGTTTGGGGAAATTTTGATGGATGCTAAAGTCCCGAATGTTGTGTGACATGCATGGTTAGCCACCAAATCTGCAATTTGATTCCCTTCTCCATATATATGTGATGGTTAGGTGGACATCTATTTTTTCAAATAAAGAAATTAGGAATTAAATCATTAAATCCTCCAATGACTGTAATCGTTGTACCGAAAAATCTATAAGATAATTTTGTCATAATATTCAAGCCACAATCGATGGAAGCCACATTAAAAAAAATCTTTGCATTCCAAGCACAACCATATCCATCTCGGCGCATATAATAGTCTCCCCTCCCAAGTTATTGAAATATAAATAAGTAATACTATTCTGAATTATTAAAATCTAAAATTTGGAAGTCCAAATTTATTAATTCTAAGAAGAATTATAATAGTCCGTGTAAATTTTGATGGATGTCAAGGTCCCGAATGTTGAGTATCATATTCATGGTTAGCCACCCAATCTGCAATTTGATTCTCTTCTCCATATATATGTGAGTCGGATGGACTTCTATTTTTTCAAATAACAAAATTTGGAATTAAATCGTGGAATCCTCCAATCACCATAATCGTTATATCGCAAAATCTATAAAATAATTTTATCATGATCTTTAATCTACAATCTACAGCAGCCACACTAAACAAATCTTTCCATTTCAAAGACAACCACATCCATCTCAATGTATATAATAGTCTTCTCTCCTATGTGATTGAAATGTAAATAAGGAGTACTATTCTTAAATGTTAAATTCTAAAATTTGGAATTCCAAATTTATCATTTCAAAGAAGAATTGTAATAGTCCGTGGAAATTTTGATGGATGCCAAGGTCCTGAATGTTGAGTGTCACATGCATGGTTAGCTACCCAATCTGCAATTTGATTCCCTTCTCCATATATATGTGATAGTCGGGTGGAGATCTATTTTTTCAAATAACAAAATTTGTAAATAAATCGTTGAATCCTCCAAAAACCATAATCATTGTACCATAAAAACTATAAAATAATTTTATCATCATATTCAAGACACAATGAACGACAGCCACATTAAAAAAATCTTTTCATTTCAAGGACAACAACATCCATCTCAGCGTATATAATAATAGTCTTCTCTCCCAAGTGATTGAAATCTAACTAAGAAGTACTATTCTCAAATATTAAAATTAAAAATTTGAAAGTCCAAATTAATCAATTCAAACAACACTTGTAATAGTTCGGGAAAATTTTGATGGATGCTAAATTCCCGAATGTTGTGTGACATGCATGGTTAGCCACCAAATCTGCAATTTGATTCCCTTCTCCATATATATGTGATAGTTAGGTGGACATCTGTTTTTTCAAATAAAGAAATTAGGAATTAAATCATTAAATCCTCCAATGATTGTAATCGTTATAGTGCAAAATTTATAAGATAATTTTGTCATAATATTCAAGCCACAATCATTGGAAGCCACATTAAAAAAATCTTTGCATTCCAAGCACAACCACATCCATCTTGGCACATATATTGTCTCCCCTCCCAAGTTATTAAAATGTAAATAAGTAATACTATTCTAAATTATTAAAATCTAAAATTTGGAAGTCCAAATTTATCAATTCTAAGAAGAATTGTAATAGTCCGTGGAAATTTTGATGGATGTCAAGGTCCTGAATATTGAGTATCATATGCATGGTTAGCCACCCAATCTGCAATTTGATTCCCTTCTCCATATATATGTGATAGTCGGGTGAACATCTGTTTTTTCAAATAACAAAATTTGGAATTAAATCGTTGAATCCTTCAATTACCATAATCATTGTACCACAAAATCTATAAAATAATTTTGTCATCATATTCAAGCGACAATCTACGGCAACCACATTAAAAAAATCTTTCCATTCCAAGTTCAATCACATCCATCTTAGCGAATAAAATAGTTTCCTCTCCCTAGTGATTGAAATATATATAAGGAGTACTATTGTTAAATGTTAAAATCTAAACTTTGGAAGTTCAAATTAATCAATCTAAGAAGACTTGTAATAGTCTGTGGAAATTTTGATGCCAACCAAAGTCCCAAATGTTGAGTGTCACAAGCACGGTTAGTCATCCAATCTGCAATTTAATTTCCTTCTCCATATATATGTGATAGTCGTGTAGATATCTATTTTTCAAATAACAAAATTAAGAATTAAATCGTTGAATCCTCCAATGACCATAATTATTGTGCTGGAAAATCTATAAAATAATTTTGTCATCATATTCAATCGACAATCTACGACAGCCATATTAAAAAAATCTTTCCATTCCAAGCACAACAACATCTATCTCAGCATATTCAATTCTTCTCATGTAAGTGATTTAGATTCAATTCTAAGAAGACTTGTAATAGTCCATAGAAATTTTGATGGTAGCCAAATTCCTAAATGTTGAGTGTCACATGCATGGTTAGCCACCTAATCTACAATTTGATTTCCTTCTCCACATATATGTGATAGTCGGGTGGATATCTATTTTTTCAAATAACAAAACTTGGAATTAAATTGTTGAATCCTCCAATGACCATAATCGTTGTACTGCAAAATATATAAAATAATTTTGTCATCATGTTCAAGCCACAATCTATGACAGCCACATTAAAAAAATCTTTCCATTTCAAGCACAACCGCATCCATCACAGTGTATATAATCGGGTTCTCACCCAAGTGATTGAAATCTAATTAAGGAGTATAATTCTCAAATGTTAAAATCTAAAATTTGGAAGTCCAAATTTATCAATTCTATGGAGAAGGGAATCAAAGTGCAGACTGGGTGGCTAACCATGCATGTGACAATCAACATTTGGGACCTTGACATCTATCAAAATTTCCACGGATTATTATATTTCTTCTTACAATTGATAAATTTGGACTTCCAAATTTTAGAATTTAACATTTAAGAATAGTACTCTTTATTCACATTTCAATCACCTGGGAGAAAAGACTATTATATACGTTGAGGTGGATGTGGTTGTGCTTGGAATCGAAAGAATTTTTAATATGGCTGCCATAGATTATGGCTTGAATATGATGACAAAATTATTTCATAGATTTTGCGGTACAACGATTATGGTCATTGGAGGATTCAACGATTTAATTCCATATTTTGTTATTTGAAAAAATAGATGTCCACCCGACTATCACATATATATGGAGAAGGGAATCAAATTGCAGATTGGGTGGCTAACCATGCATGTGACACAACATTCAAAACTTTAGCATCCATCAAAATTTCCACGGACTATTAAAATTCTTCTTAGAATTAATATATTTGGACTTCCAAATTTTAGATTTTAACATTTGAGAAAAGTACTCCTTATTTAGATTTCAATCACTTGGGTGAAGAGGCTATTATATACGTTGAGATGGATGTGGATGTGGATGTGGATGTGCTTAGAGTGGAAAGATTTTTTATTGTGGCTACCGTAGATTATGGATTGAAGATGAGGACAAATGTATTTTACAAATTTTTCGGCACAACGATTATGGTGATTGGAAGATTCAACAATTTAATTCCAAATTTCGTTATTTGAAAAAATAGATGTCCACCCGACTATCACATATATATAGAGAGAAGGGAATCAAATTGCATATTGGATGACTGACCATGATTTTGACACTCAACATTTGGGAATTTGGCTGCCATCAAAATTTTCGCAGACTATTACAACTATTCTTAGAATTGATAAATTCGGACTCCCAAATTATAGATTGTGACATTTGAGAATAGTACTCCTTATTTAGATTTCAATCACTTGGGAGAGGAGACTATTATATACGATGAGGTGGATGTGATTGTGCTTGGAATGAAAAGATTTTTTTAATGTGGTTGTCGTTGATTGTGTCTTGAATATGATGACAAAATTATTTTATAGATTTTGCAGTACAATGATTATGGTCATTGAAGGATTCAACAATTTAATTTCAATTTTTCTTATTTGAAAAAATAGATCTCCACCCGACTATCACATATATATGGAGAATGGAATCAAATTATTGATTGGGTGGCTAACCATGCATATGACACTCAACATTCGGGACCATGACACCCATCAAAATTTCCATGGACTATTACAATTCTTCTTAGAATTGATAAATTTTGACTTCCAAATTTTACAATTTAACATTTGAGAATTGTACTCCTTATTTACATTTCAATCACCGGAGAAAGGAGACTATTATATACACTCGGATGGATGTGGTTGTGCTTAGAATGGAAAGAATCTACAACAGCCATAATAAATAAATCTTTCCATTCCAAGCACAACCACATCCATCTCAACGTATATAACAATCTCCTCTCCCAAGTGATTGAAATCTAAATAAGGAGTACTATTTTCAAATGTTAAAATCTAAAATTTGGAAGTCCAAATTTACCAATTCTAAGAACACTTGTAATAGTCCATGGAAATTTTGATGGCTGCCAACGTCCCAAATGTTGAGTGTCACAAGCATGGTTAGTCATCCAATCTGCATTTTAATTCCCTTCTCCATACATATGTGATAGTCAAGTGGACATCTGATTTTTCAAATAACGAAATTAATATGAGAAGTAACATATAAGTTGATATGAAAAGTAAAAGGAGTATTTTGAGGTAAATTAAAAGATTTAAAAGATTTTTTAATTTAAATATGTTTCTTTATTTTATGACATTTAATTTGTATACAAAAAAAATTACCCGAAAAATAACACAAAAATAAAAATACTTTAAAATTTTAAAATCTAATAAACCACAACCAAAATTAAAAATAAAAATATATAATTTGTAATAAATATTTTAATAATTATTATATTTTAATTCTTTAAATAATATTTAATTAAGAATAACTAAAGTTTATATTTTAGTATAATATTATAATTAAATATTTTTCTGTATTTTTTTACATTTAATTTAAAAGCATATAGTGAATTCCACGAGCACAATAAATAAAATTATAAACTTTAAAAAATTTGAAAAATTAATATAAATGTAATATAAAATAAATATAAAAGTTAAAATATGTTTTGAATAATTAAAATTTCATATATTTAATTCCTTTGATAGTATAGTGTTGAAATATGCAATTAAATTAACTTTAGGACATAGGTGTTAGAATAATCAAAATATTTTTTTAAATTGAAAAGTATGATTGTTAAAGGGGATTAAATAATTTTTATTTAGAATAACTAAATAATTTATTAATATTTAAAACGTCAAAAATCTAATAAAAATGCAATATAAATTAAATACAAAAATACATTATATGAATTGAATATTTTAAAAGTAAATACATTTTAGTTCCATAGATAGTGTTTAGTTGAAATATACAATTTATTTAATTTAAAAAAATTGGTCAAAGAATAACTAAAATATTTTAATATAGTTTAAATTTTGAAATTATAATTACTAAAGGTTTTTACATATTTTATAAAATTTAATTTAAAAGTGCATACTAGGTTTTACTAGCACAATAACTCAAAAATACAAAAAAAATCAAATTTTAAAATCCAATAAAAATCAAATTTAAATAAAAAATTTGTATTCAATATTTCAAAATTAAACATATTTTAATTGATAGTATTAAATAGTTTTTATTTTGAATAACTAAAGTCTAAACAATAATGTTGAAGGTGCAATTAACGATTTTCATTATTTGATTCTATTTAATTTAAATGTATATACTAAATTTACCAGCACAATAACTCCAAATATAAATATTTAAAAATTTATAATATAAAAAAACTCAATTATATACAGAAATAAATAATATGTAAAAAATATTTTTAAAGTATATGTATTTTAGTTCCATTAATAGTATTAAATAGTTTTTAATTAGAGTAACAAAACAATATATAAAAAGCAAGTCTTTTTGTCTTTTTTTTATTATAATTGTTAGAGGAAAATCAATAGATTTATGATATTTTATTATTTAAATATTTTTCTAGATTTCTTGAAATCTAATTTCAAAGTATATACTAAATTGTACTAGCACAATAACTCAAAAATATAAACTTTTAAAAAATTTTAAATATCAAAAATAAAAATAATAAAACAAATAATATGTATTCAATATTTTCAAAGAAAATATATTTTAATTCCTTATATAGTATTAAATGATTTAATTTAGAACAACTAAAGTGTATAATTTAATTTTAAAACCAGAATTAAAGTTTTTTCTTTATTCAAGGATATTTAATTTAAACGTACATACAAAATCTTACTAGCACAATAATTCAAAAATATAAATTTTTACAAAGTTAAAAATATAAAAAAAGTAATGTTAACTAAATACAAAAATAAATAATGTGTGTTTAATATTTCAAAAGTAAATATATTTTAATTCCATAATATGTCTTGAATATTTTAAAAGAAAATTTATTTTGTTTCCTTAAATAATATTTGGTTGAAATATACAATTAATTTAGCTTTGAAATACTAATCTATAATAATTAAATAAAATAAAATAATTTAATATTAAAAGTATAATTACTAAAGGTTTTTAGCACAATAACATGACTTTTAAATATAAACACAAATTTAAAACGTAACATATAAATTGATATGAAGAGTAAAAAGAGTATTTTGTCTTCTTTTTGTCTTCGTATTTATTGTTATTATTTTAGGTAAATTAAAACATTTAAAAGATTTTTTAATTTAAAAATATTTCTTTAATTTATGAAATTTAATTTAACAATATACAAAAAAAATTACCCGCAAAATAACACAAAAATATAAATGTTTTAAAATTTTAAAATCTAATAAACCACACTCAAAATTAAAAATTAAAATTTATAATTTGAAATAATTATTTTAAAAATGAATATATTTTAATTCTTTAGATAATATTTAATTAAGAATAACTAAAGTGTACATTTTAGTATAATAATATAATTAAATATTTTTATGTATTTTTTGATGTTTAATGTAAAAGCATATCAATTCTACAAGGTCAATAAATAAAATTATAAACTTTAAAAAATTTGAAAAATTAATATAAATGTAATATAAAATAAATAAAAAATTTAAAATATGTTTTGAATAATTTAAAATTTCATATATTTAATTCCTTTGATAGTATAGTGTTGAAATATGCAATTAAATTAACTTTAGGACATAGGTGTTAGAATAATCAAAATATTTTTTTAAATTGAAAAGTATGATTGTTAAAGGGGATTAAATAATTTTTATTTAGAATAACTAAATAATTTATTAATATTTAAAACAACAAAAATCTAATAAAAATGTAATATAAATTAAATACAAAAATACATTATATGAATTGAATATTTTAAAAGTAAATACATTTTAGTTCCATAGATAGTGTTTAGTTGAAATATACAATTTATTTAATTTAAAAAAATTGGTCAAAGAATAACTAAAATATTTTAATATAGTTTAAATTTTGAAATTATAATTACTAAAGGTTTTTACATATTTTATAAAATTTAATTTAAAAGTGCATACTAGGTTTTACTAGCACAATAACTCAAAAATCAAAAAAATTCAAATTTTAAAATCCAATAAAAATCAAATTTAAATAAAAAATTTGTATTCAATATTTCAAAATTAAACATATTTTAATTGATAGTATTAAATAGTTTTTATTTTGAATAACTAAAGTCTAAACAATAATGTTGAAGGTGCAATTAACGATTTTCATTATTTGATTCTATTTAATTTAAATGTATATACTAAATTTACCAGCACAATAACTCCAAATATAAATATTTAAAAATTTATAATATAAAAAAACTCAATTATATACAGAAATAAATAATATGTAAAAAATATTTTTAAAGTATATGTATTTTAGTTCCATTAATAGTATTAAATAGTTTTTAATTAGAGTAACAAAACAATATATAAAAAGCAAGTCTTTTTGTCTTTTTTTTATTATAATTGTTAGAGGAAAATCAATAGATTTATGATATTTTATTATTTAAATATTTTTCTAGATTTCTTGAAATCTAATTTCAAAGTATATACTAAATTGTACTAGCACAATAACTCAAAAATATAAACTTTTAAAAAAATTTTAAATATCAAAAATAAAAACAATAAAACAAATAATATGTATTCAATATTTTCAAAGAAAATATATTTTAATTCCTTATATAGTATTAAATGATTTAATTTAGAACAACTAAAGTGTATAATTTAATTTTAAAACCAGAATTAAAGTTTTTTCTTTATTCAAGGATATTTAATTTAAACGTACATACAAAATCTTACTAGCACAATAATTCAAAAATATAATTTTTTACAAAGTTAAAAATATAAAAAAAAAGTAATGTTAACTAAATACAAAAATAAATAATGTGTGTTTAATATTTCAAAAGTAAATATATTTTAATTCCATAATATGTCTTGAATATTTTAAAAGAAAATTTATTTTGTTTCCTTAAATAGTATTTGGTTGAAATATACAATTAATTTAGCTTTGAAATACTAATCTATAATAATTAAATAAAATAAAATAATTTAATATTAAAAGTATAATTACTAAAGGTTTTTAGCACAATAACATGACTTTTAAATATAAACACAAATTTGAAACGTAACATATAAATTGATATGAAGAGTAAAAAGAGTATTTTGTCTTCTTTTTGTCTTCGTATTTATTGTTATTATTTGAGGTAAATTAAAACATTTAAAAGATTTTTTAATTTAAATATATTTCTTTAATTTATGAAATTTAATTTAACTGTATACAAAAAAAATTACCCGCAAAATAACACAAAAATATAAATGTTTTTAAAATTTTAAAATCTAATAAACCACACTCAAAATTGAAAATTAAAATTTATAATTTGTAATAATTGTTTTAAAAATGAATATATTTTAATTCTTTAGATAATATTTAATTAAGAATAACTAAAGTGTACATTTTAGTATAATAATATAATTAAATATTTTTATGTATTTTTTGATGTTTAATTTAAAAGCATATCAATTCTACAAGGTCAATAAATAAAATTATAAACTTTAAAAAATTTGAAAAATTAATATAAATGTAATATAAAATAAATAAAAAATTTAAAATATGTTTTGAATAATTTAAAATTTCATATATTTAATTCCTTTGATAGTATAGTGTTGAAATATGCAATTAAATTAACTTTAGGACATAGGTGTTAGAATAATCAAAATATTTTTTTAAATTGAAAAGTATGATTGTTAAAGGGGATTAAATAATTTTTATTTAGAATAACTAAATAATTTATTAATATTTAAAACGTCAAAAATCTAATAAAAATGCAATATAAATTAAATACAAAAATACATTATATGAATTGAATATTTTAAAAGTAAATACATTTTAGTTCCATAGATAGTGTTTAGTTGAAATATACAATTTATTTAATTTAAAAAAATTGGTCAAAGAATAACTAAAATATTTTAATATAGTTTAAATTTTGAAATTATAATTACTAAAGGTTTTTACATATTTTATAAAATTTAATTTAAAAGTACATATTAGGTTTTACTAGCACAATAACTCAAAAATACAAAAAATTTCAAATTTTTAAATCCAATAAAAATCAAATTTAAATAAAAAATTTGTATTCAATATTTCAAAATTAAACATATTTTAATTGATAGTATTAAATAGTTTTTATTTTGAATAACTAAAGTCTAAACAATAATGTTGAAGGTGCAATTAACGATTTTCATTATTTGATTCTATTTAATTTAAATGTATATACTAAATTTACCAGCACAATAACTCCAAATATAATATTTAAAAATTTATAATATAAAAAAACTCAATTATATACAGAAATAAATAATGTGTAAAAAATATTTGTAAAGTATATGTATTTTAGTTCCATTAATAGTATTAAATAGTTTTTAATTAGAGTAACAAAACAATATATAAAAAGCAAGTCTTTTTGTCTTTTTTTTTTATTATAATTGTTAGAGGAAAATCAGTAGATTTATGATATTTTATTATTTAAATATTTTTCTAGATTTCTTGAAATCTAATTTCAAAGTATATACTAAATTGTACTAGCACAATAACTCAAAAATATAAACTTTTAAAAAATTTTAAATATCAAAAATAAAAATAATAAAACAAATAATATGTGTTCGATATTTTCAAAGAAAATATATTTTAATTCCTTATATAGTATTAAATGATTTAATTTAGAACAACTAAAGTGTATAATTTAATTTTAAAACCAGAATTAAAGTTTTTTCTTTATTCAAGGATATTTAATTTAAACGTACATACAAAATCTTACTAGCACAATAATTCAAAAATATAAATTTTTACAAAGTTAAGAATATAAAAAAAAAGTAATGTTAACTAAATACAAAAATGAATCATGTGTGTTTAATATTTCAAAAGTAAATATATTTTAATTCCATAATATGTCTTGAATATTTTAAAAGAAAATTTATTTTGTTTCCTTAAATAGTATTTGGTTGAAATATACAATTAATTTAACTTTGAAATGCTAATCTATAATAATTAAAAATAAATAAATAATTTAATTTAAAAGTATAATTACTAAAGGTTTTTAGCGCACTAACATGACTTTTAAATATAGATACAAAGTTAAAACATCACATATAAATGGATATGAAGAGTAAAAGGAGTATTTTGTCTTGTTTTTGTCTTCGTATTTATTGTTATTATTTGAGGTAAATTAAAAGATTTAAAATATTTTTTAATTTAAATATTTTTTTTTATTTTATGAAATTTAATTTAACTGTATACAAAAAAAATTACCCACAAAATAACACAAAATATAAATATTTTAAACTTTTAAAATCTAATAAACCGAAATCAAAATTAAAATTAAAAATATATAATTTGTAATAAATATTTTAAAAATGAATATATTTTAACTATTTAGATAATATTTAATTAAGATTAACTAAAGTATACATTTTAGTATAATAATATAATTAAATATTTTTTTGTACTTTTATAGTGAATTTTACAAGCACAATCAATAAAATTATAAATATTTAAAATTTTGAAAAATTAATATAAATGTAACATAAAATAAATTAAAACATTAAAATTTGTTTTGAATATTTTAAAATTTCATATATTTTAATTCCTTTGATAGTATATAGTTGAAATATGCAATTAAATTAACTTTAGGATGTAGGTGTTAGAATAATCAAAATAGTTTTCTAAATTGAAAAGTATGATTGTTAAAGTTGATTAAATAATTTTTATTTAGAATAACTAAAGAGTTTATTAATATTTAAAATGTCAAAAATCTAATAAAAATGCAATATAAATGAAATACAGAAATACATTATATGAATTGAATATTTTAAAAGTAAATACATTTTAGTTCCTTAGATAGTATTTAGTTGAAATATACAATTTATTTAATTTTAGAATATTGGTCAAAGAATAACTAAAATATTTTAATATTGTTTAAATTTGGAAATTATAGTTACTAAAGGTTTTCAGATATTTCATGAAATTTAATTTAAAAGTACATACTTTATTTTATTAGCACAATAATTCAAATATACAAAAAATTTAAAATTTTAAAATCCAATAAAAATTAAATTTAAATAAAAAATTTGTATTCAATATTTCAAAATTAAACATATTTTAATTGATAGTATTAAATAGTTTTTATTTTGAATAACTAAAGTCTAAACACTAATGTTGAAGATGCAATTAACGATTTTCATTATTTGATTCTATTTAATTTAAATGTATACGCTAAATTTACCAGGAGCACAATAATTCCGAATATAAATATTTTAAAAATTTATAATATAAAAAAACTCAATTATATACAGAAATAAATAAAATGTAAAAAATATTTTTAAAGTATATGTATTTTAGTTCCATTAATAGTATTAAATAGTTTTTAATTAGAGTAACAAACAATATATAAAAAGCGAGTCTTTTCATCTTTTCTTTATTGTCATTGTTAGAGGAAAATTTGTAGATTTATGATATTTTATTATTTAAATATTTTTCTAGATTTCTTGAAATCTAATTTCAAAGTATATACTAAATTGTACTAGCACAATAACTCAAAAATATAAACTTTTAAAAAAATTTAAATATCAAAAATAAAAACAATAAAACAAATAATATGTATTCAATATTTTCAAAGCAAATATATTTTAATTCCTTATATAGTATTAAATGATTTAATTTAGAACAACTAAAGTCTATAATTTAATTTTAAAACCAGAATTAAAGGTTTTTCTTTATTCAAGGATATTTAATTTAAACGTACATACAAAATCTTACTAGCACAATAACTCAAAAATATAAATTTTTACAAAGTTAAAAATATAAAAAAAAAGTAATGTTAACTAAATACAAAAATAAATAATGTGTGTTTAATATTTCAAAAGTAAATATATTTTAATTCCATAATATGTCTTGAATATTTAAAAAGAAAATTTATTTTATTTCCTTAAATAGTATTTGGTTGAAATATACAATTAATTTAGTTTTGAAATACTAATCTATAATAATTAAAAAAACATTAAAATAATTTAATATTAAAAGTAGAATTACTAAAGGTTTTTAGCACAATAACATGACTTTTGAATATAAACACAAAGTTGAAACGTAACATATAAATTGATATGAAGAGTAAAAAGAGTATTTTGTCTTCTTTTTGTCTTCGTATTTATTGTTATTATTTGAGGTAAATTAAAACATTTAAAAGAATTTTTAATTTAAATATATTTCTTTAATTTATGAAATTTAATTTAACAGTATACAAAAAAAAATTACCCGCAAAATAACACAAAAATATAAATGTTTTAAAATTTTAAAATCTAATAAACCACAATCAAAATTAAAAATTAAAATTTGTAATTTGTAATAATTATTTTAAAAATAAATATATTTTAATTCTTTAGATAATATTTAATTAAGAATAACTAAAGTATACATTTTAGTATAATAATATAATTAAATATTTTTATGTATTTTTTGATGTTTAATTTAAAAGCATATCAATTCTACAAGGACAATAAATAAAATTATAAACTTTTAAAAAATTTGAAAAATTAATATAAATGTAATATAAAATAAATAAAAAATTTAAAATATGTTTTGAATAATTTAAAATTTCATATATTTTAATTCCTTTGATTGTATAGTGTTGAAATTTGCAATTAAATTAACTTTAGGATATGGGGGTAGAATAATCAAAATATTTTTCTAAAATTGAAAAGTATGACTGTTAAAGGGGATTAAATAATTTTTATTTAGAATAACTAGAGAATTTATTAATATTTAAAACATCAAAAATCTAATAAAAATGCAATATAAAATAATTTAATATTTTTATATAGTTTAACTTTTGAAATTATAATTACTAAAGGTTTTCTGATATTTTATGAAATTTATTTTAAAAGTAAATACTAAATTTTACTAGCACAATATATTTTAATTCCTTATTTAATATTAAACGATTTAATTTTTAATAACTAAAGTGTATAATTTAATTTTAAAACTGGAATTAAAGGTTTTTTTTTTAATTTTAGGATATTTAATTTAAAAGTATATACAAAATCTTACAAGCACAATAACTTAAAAATATAATTTCTTAAAAAGTTAAAAAAATATAATTAATTTAATTTAGATATACTGATTTATAATAATTAAAAAACATAAAATAATTTAATTTTAAAAGTATAATTACTAAAGGATTTTAGCACACTAACATGACTTTTAAATATAAATACAAAAATAAAGGAGTATTTTGTCTTCTTTTTATCTTCGTATTTACGGTTATTATTTGAGGCAAATTTAATAGTATACAAAAAAATTTACCCACAAAATAACTCAAAAACATATATATATTAATGTTTTAAAATCTAATAAACCACAATCAAAAGTAAAAATAAAAATATATAATTAGTAATAAATATTTTAAAGATGAATATATTTTAATTCTTTCGATAATATTTAATTAAGAATAACTAAAGAATATAATTTATTTTAATAATATAATTAAACATTTTTCTGTATTTTTTAACGTTGAATTTAAATGTATATAGTGAATTCTACAAGCACAACAAATAAAATTATAAACTTTTAAAATTTTGAGAAAATAATATAGATGTAATATAAAATAAATAAAAAAGTTAAAATTAGTTTTGAATATTTTAAAAGTTAATATATTTAATTACTTTGATAGTATTTAGTTGAAATATACAATTAAATTAACTTTAAGATATAGGTGTTAGAATAATCAAAATATTTGTCTAAATTGAAAAGTATGATTGTTAAAGGGGATTAAATAGCTTTTATTTAAAATAACTAAAGAATTTATTAATATTTCCAAAGTTCAAAATCTAATGAAAATGCAATATAAATTAAATATAGAAATACATTATTTGAATCGAATATTTTAAAATTAAATACATTTTAGTTCTTTAAATAGTGTTTAGTTGAAATATACAATTTATTTAACTTTAGAATATTGGTCAAAGATTAACTAAAATATTTTGATATAGTTAAATTTTTGAAAGTATAATTACTAAAGTTTTTTGATATTTTATGAAATTTAACTTAAAAGTATATACTAAATTTACTAACACAATAACTCAAAAATACAAAAAAATTCAAAATTTCAAATCTAATAAAAATGCATTAAAAACTAATTATAACTGAAAAAATTGTAGTGAATATTTCAAAATTAAACATATTTTAATTGATGGTATTAAATAGTTTCTATTTTGAATAACTAAAGTCTAAACATTAATGTTAAAGGTGCAATTAAAGGTTTTCAATATTTATTGCTATTTAATTTAAATGTATATATTAAATTTTACAAGCACAATAACTCTGAAAATAAATATTTAAAAATTTATAATTTAAAAAAACAAAATCAATTATTTATAGAAATAAATAATATGTAAAGAATAATTTGAAATTATATATTTAAGTTCCATTAATAGTATTAAATAGTGTTTAATTAGAGTAACAAAATAATATATAAAAAACAAGTCTTTTCATCTTTTTTTTATTGTCATTGTCAAAGGAAAATTAGTATATTTATGATAATAAATTATTTAAGTATTTTTTAAATTTTTTAAAATATAATTTCAAAGTATTTACTAATTTGTACTACCACAATAACTCAAAAATGTAAAACCTTTAAAAATGTAAAATCTAAAAAAATGCAATTAAAAATAATAAAACAAAAATTATATATTAAATATTTCAAAGGAATTAAATATATTAAATTTTAAAATATTCAAAGTATATTTTAACTTTTTAATTATTTTATATTAATTTTTAAAAGTTTTAAAAGTTTATAATTTTATTTACTGTGCTTGTAGATTCACTATACTTTTAAATTAAATGTCAAAAAATACAAAAATATGTTTAATATAATATAATAATAAAATGTATACTTTATTATTCTGAATTAAATATTATCTAAAGAATTAAAATATATTCATTTTTAAAATATTAATTACAAATTATATATTTTTGTTTTTAATTTTGATTGCGGTTGATTAGATTTTAAAATTTTAAAATATTTATATTTTTTAGTTATTTTGAGGGTAAATTTTTTTGTATA
Organism: Paulownia fortunei; assembly: GCA_019321725.1. Classification (NCBI taxonomy): domain Eukaryota; kingdom Viridiplantae; phylum Streptophyta; class Magnoliopsida; order Lamiales; family Paulowniaceae; genus Paulownia; species Paulownia fortunei. The sequence goes on along the minus strand of CM033120.1, from coordinate 4,275,032 downwards.
CTATTAAATTAAATTTCATTAAAAAAGAAACATATTTAAATTAAAAAATCTTTCAAATCTTTTAATTTGCCCCAAATAATAACAATAAATTTCAAGACAAAAAGAAGACAAAATACTCCTTTTACTCTTCATATCAATTTATAAGTTACGTTTCAATTTTGTGTATATATTTAAAAGTCATGTTAGTGTGCCAAAAACCTTTAGAAATTATACTTTTAAAATTAAATTATTTTATTTTTGAATTATTATAGATTAGTATTTCAAAGTTAAATTAATTGTATGTTTCAACCAAATATTATTTAAGGAAACAAATAATTTTTCTTTTCAAAATATTCAATACATGGAATTAAAATATATTTAACTTTGAAATATTAAACACACATTATTTATTTTTGTATTTAGTTTACAATGCTTTTTTTATATTTTTAACTTTTGAAAAATTTATATTTTTGAGTTATTGTGCTAGTAAGATTTGACATATACTTTTAAATTAAATAACCTAAAATATGAAAAAACCTTTAATTCTAGTCTTAAATTTAAATTACACAATTTAGTTATTCTAAATTAAATCATTCAATGCTATATAGGGAATTAAAATAAATTTACTACGAAAATATTGAATATATATATTTGTTTTAATATTTGTATCGCATTTTTTGAGTTCTTGTGCTAGTACAATTTAGTATATACTTTGAAATTATATTTCAAAAAATTTAGAAAAATATTTAATTAATTACATATCATAAATATACTAATTTTCCTCTAACAATGACAAAAGAAAAAGACAACAGGACTTGCTTTTTACATATTGTTTTGTTACTCTAATTAAAAATTATTTAATACTATTAATGAAATGGAAATATATATACTTTGAAAACATTCTTTACATATTATTTAATTCTATATATAATTGATTTTGTTATTTTATATTATAAATTTTTAAATATTTATATTCAGCGTTATTGTGCTGGTAAATTTAATATATACATTTAAATTAAATAGCATCAAATAATGAAACCCTCAATTGCACCTTCAACTTAATGTTAAAACTTTAGTTATCCAAAATAGAAACTATTTAATATTACTAATTAAATAATATTTAACTTAGAAATATTGAATACAAGTTTTTTATTTATATTTAATTTTTATTATGCTTTTCTTAGTTTTTGAAATTTTAAAATTTTTGTATTTTTGAGTTATTGTGCTAGTAAAATTTAGTATGTACTTTTAAATTACATAAAATATCGAAAAACCTTTATTAATTATACTTTCAAAATTAAACTATATTGAAGTATTTTAGTTATTCTTTGACCAATATTCTAAAGTTAAACTAATTGTATATTTCAACTAAACACTATCTAAGTAACTAAAATATATTTACTTTTAAAATATTCAATTCGTATAATGAATTTCTGTATTTAATTTATACTGCATTTTTTGTTAATTTTTTTATTTTTAAAATATTAACAAATTCTATAGTAAGTCTAAAAAACACAATTTAATCCACTTTAACAATCACACTTTTCAATTTAGAAAAATATTTTGATTATTCTAGCACCTACATCTTAAAGTTAATTTAACTGTAAATAGTTTTTATTTATTGTAACTAAACAATATATAAATAATCTAAAATTCTAAATTCTAATAAAATCATAATTTTTTTGCATTTTTATTTATTCTCATTGTTAGAGGCAATTTAGATAATTTAATAAATTTAATTATTGAAATATTGTATTTTTTAAAATATAATTTAAAAGTATATACTAAATTGTACTAGCACATTAAGTCAAAAATATAAAATATATAAAAGTTTCAAAAACTAACAAAATACGACAAAAAAATCAATATGTATTCCTTTTCTGAAGAGTAAATATAATTAAATTTCTTAAATAGTGTCAAATGGTTTTATTTAGAATGATTAATGTGTATATTCAATTTTAAAAGTTGAAGTATAAAAGAAATTTTTTGAAATTTCAAAATTTAACAAAAAATCTTTAAAAATTATATTTTAAAAAATAAATGTGTATTCCAAAATTTCAAATGTAAACATATTTTAATCGATATTATTAAATAGTTTCTATTTTGAATAACTAAAGCCAATACATTAATGTTGATAGTATAATTAAAGGTTTTCTTTATTTTACAATATTTAATTTAATTGTATATACTAAATTTTTACTACAACATTAGCTCCAAATATAAATATTTACAAATATTAAAATCTAAAAAATGAAATCAATTAAATACAGAAATAAATAATATGTAACAAATATTTTTAAAGCATATCTATTTCAGTTCATTTCGATCGTATTAAATAATTTTTATTTATTGTAACTAAATAATATATAAGTAATCTAAAATTCTAAATTCTAATAAAATCATAATTTTTCTGCCTTTTTATTTATTCTCATTGTTAGAGGCAATTTAGATAATTTAATAAATTTAATTATTTTAAATATTGTATTTTTTAAAATATAATTTAAAAGTATATACTAAATTGTACTAGCACATTAACTCAAAAATATAAAATATATAAAAGTTTCAAAAACTAACAAAATACGACAAAAAAATCAATATGTATTCCTTTTGTGAAGAGTAAATATAATTAAATTTCTTAAATAGTGTCAAATGGTTTTATTTAGAATGATTAATGTGTATATTCAATTTTAAAAGTTGAAGTATAAAAGAAATTTTTTGAAATTTCAAAATTTAACAAAAAATCTTTAAAAATTATATTTTAAAAAATAAATGTGTATTCCAAAATTTCAAATGTAAACATATTTTAATCGATATTGTTAAATAGTTTCTATTTTGAATAACTAAAGCCAATACATTAATGTTGATAGTATAATTAAAGGTTTTCTTTATTTTACAATATTTAATTTAATTGTATATACTAAATTTTTACTACAACATTAGCTCCAAATATAAATATTTAAAAATATTAATATCTAAAAAATGAAATCAATTAAATACAGAAATAAATAATATGTAACAAATATTTTTAAAGCATATCTATTTCAGTTCATTTCGATCGTATTAAATATTTTTTATTTATTGGAACTAAATAATATATAAATAATCTAAAATTCTAAATTCTAATAAAATCATAATTTTTCTGCCTTTTTATTTATTCGCATTGTTAGAGGCAATTTAGATAATTTAATAAATTTAATTATTTTTTCTGCCTTTTTTGTCATATTATATATTTTTTGATTTTTTTGTCATATTATGTAAGTTTTTGAAACTTTTATATATTTTGTATTTTTTATTTCCTGTGCTAATACAATTTAGTATATATAGTTTTAAATTATATTTTAAAAAAAATGGAAAAATATTTCAATAATTAAATTTATTAAATCTTCAAAATTGCCTCTAATAATGAGAATAAATAAAAAGGCAAAAAATTTACGATTTTATTAGAATTTAGAATTTTAGTTTATTTATATATTGTTTAGTAACAATAAATAAAAACTATTTAATACTATCAAAATGAACTCAAATAGATATGCTTTAGAAATATTTGCTACATATTATTTATTTCAGTATTTAATTGATTTCAATTTTTGATTTTAATATTTTTAAATATTTATATTTGGAGTTATTGTTGTACTAAAAATTTAGTATATACAATTAAATTAAATAGTGTAAAATAAAGAAAACCTTTAATTATACTATCAACATTAATGTATTGGTTTTAGTTATTCAAAATAGAAACTATTTAATACTATCAATTAAAATAGGTTTACATTTGAAATTTTGGAATACACATTTATTTTTTAAAATATAATTTTGAAGATTTTTTATTAAATTTTGAAATTTCGAAAAATTTCTTTTATACTTCAACTTTTAAATGTGAATATACACATTAGTCATTCTAAATAAAACTATTTTATACTATTTAAGAAATTAAATTATATTTAGTTTTCACAAAAGGAATACATATTGATTTTTTTTGTCATATTTTGTTTGTTTTTGAAACTTTTATATATTTTATATTTTTGATTTCCTGTGCTAGTACAATTTAGTATATCTACTTTTAAATTAAATTTAAAAAAAATAGAAAAATATTTCAATAATTAAATTTATTAAATCTTCTAAATTGCCTCTAATAATGAGAATAAATAAAAATACAAAAAAGTTACGATTTTATTAGAATTTAGAATTTTAATTTATTTATATATTATTTAGTTACGATAAAGAAAAACTATTTAATACTATCGAAATGAACTGAAATAGATATGCTTTAAAAATATTTGTTACATAATATTTATTTCTATATTTAATTGATTTCAATTTTTGATTTTAATATTTTTAAATATTTATATTTGGAGTTATTGTTGGAGTAAAAATTTAGTATATACAATTAAATTAAATATTGTAAAATAAAGAAAACCTTTAATTATACTATCAACATTAATGTATTGGCTTTAGTTATTCAAAATAGAAACTATTTAATAATATCGATTAAAATATGTTTACATTTGAAATTTTGGAATACACATTTATTTTTTAAAATATAATTTTAAAGATTTTTTATTAAATTTTGAAATTTCAAAAAATTTCTTTTATACTTCAACTTTTAAAATTGAATATACACATTAATTATTCTAAATAAAACTATTTTACACTATTTAAGAAATTTAATTATATTTACTCTTCAGAAAAGGAATACATATTGATTTTTTTGTCGTATTTTGTTAGTTTTAGAAACTTTTATATATTTTATATTTTTGAGTTAATGTGCTAGTACAATTTAGTATATATACTTTTAAATTATATTTAAAAAATACAATATTTCAATAATTAAATTTATTAAATCATCTAAATTGCCTCTAACAATGAGAATAAATAAAAAGGCCAAAAAATTACGATTTTATTAGAATTTAGAATTTTAGATTATTTATATATTATTTAGTTGCAATAAATAAAAACTATTTAATACTATCGAAATGAACTAAAATATACATATTATTTATTTCAGTATTTAATTGATTTCAATTTTTGATTTTAATATTTTTAAATATTTATATTTGGAGTTATTGTTGTACTAAAATTTTAGTATATACAATTAAATTAAATAGTGTAAAATAAAGAAAACCTTTAATTATACTATCAACATTAATGTATTGTCTTTAGTTATTCAAAATAGAAACTATTTAATACTATCGGTTAAAATATGTGTACAATTGAAATATTGGAATACAAATTTATTTTTTAAAATATAATTTTTAATAATTTTTATTAAATTTTGAAAATTCAAAGATTTTCGTTTATAGTTCAACTTTTACAATTGAATATTCACTTTAGTAATTCTAAATAAAACCATTTTACACTATTTAAGAAATTAAATTATATTTAGTTTTCAAAAAAGGAATACATATTGATTTTTTTGTCAACTTTTATAATTGAATATTCACTTTAGTAATTCTAAATAAAACCATTTTACACTATTTAAGAAATTAAATTATATTTAGTTTTCAAAAAAGGAATACATATTGATTTTTTTGTCGTATTTTGTTAGTTTTTGAAACTTTTATATATTTTATATTTTTGATTTCCTGTGCTAATACAATTTAGTATATATAGTTTTAAATTATATTTAAAAAAAATGGAAAAATATTTCAATAATTAAATTTATTAAATCTTCAAAATTGCCTCTAATATTGAGAATAAATAAAAAGGTAAAACATTTACGATTTTATTAGAATTTAGAATTTTAGTTTATTTATATATTGTTTAGTTACAATAAATAAAAACTATTTAATACTATCAAAATGAACTGAAATAGATATGCTTTAGAAATATTTGCTACATATTATTTATTTCAGTATTTAATTGATTTCAATTTTTGATTTTAATATTTTTAAATATTTATATTTGGAGTTATTGTTGTACTAAAAATTTAGTATATACAATTAAATTAAATAGTGTAAAATAAAGAAAACCTTTAATTATACTATAAACATTAATGTATTGGCTTTAGTTATTCAAAATAGAAACTATTTAAGAATATCGATTAAAATATGTTTACATTTGAAATTTTGGAATACACATTTATTTTTTAAAATATAATTTTGAAGATTTTTTATTAAATTTTGAAATTTCAAAAAATTTCTTTTATACTTCAACTTTTAAATTTGAATATGCACATTAATCATTCTAAATAAAAACCATTTTACACTATTTAAGAAATTTAATTATATTTACTCTTCAGAAAAGGAATACATATTGATTTTTTTGTCGTATTTTGTTAGTTTTTGAAACTTTTATATATTTTATATTTTTGAGTTAATGTGCAAGTACAATTTAGTATATACTTTTAAATTATATTTAAAAAATATAATATTTCAATAATTAAATTTATTAAATTATCTAAATTGCCTCTAAAAATGAGAATAAATAAAAAGGCAAAAAATTATGATTTTATTAGAATTTAGAATTTTAGATTATTTATATATTGTTTAGTTACAATAAATAAAAATTATTTAATACTATCGAAATGAAATGAAATAGATATGCTTTAAAAATATTTGTTACATATTATTTATTTCAGTATTTAATTAATTTTATTTTTTTGATTTTAATATTTTTAAATACTTATATTTGGAGTTATTGTTGTACTAAAAATTTAGTATATACAATTAAATTAAATATTGTGAAATAAAGAAAACCTATAATTATACTATCAACATTAATGTATTGGCTTTAGTTATTCAAAATAGAAACTATTTAATACTATCGATTGAAATATGTTTACATTTGAAATATTGGAATACAAATTTATTTTTTAAAATATAATTTTTAATGATTTTTTATTAAATTTTGAAAATTTAAAGATTTTCTTTTATAGTTCAACTTTTACAATTGAATATTATGTTAGTTTTTGAAACTTTTATATATTTTATATTTTTGATTTCCTGTGCTAATACAATTTAGTATATATACTTTTAAATTATATTAAAAAAAATAGAAAAATATTTCAATAATTAAATAAATATGTATTCCTTTTTTCAAAACTAAATATAATTAAATTTCTTAAATAATATAAAATAGTTTTATTTTGAATGACTAAAGTGTAAATTCAATTTTAAAAGTTGAAGTATAAAAGAAAATATTTGAATTTTCAAAATTTAATAAAAAATCATTAAAAATTATATTTTAAAAAATAAATTTGTATTCCATTATTTCAAATGTAAACAAATTTTAATCAAAAGTTTTAAATAGTTTATATTTTGAATAATTAAAGCCAATACATTAATGTTGATAGTATAATTAAAGGTTTTCTTTATTTTACACTATTTAATTTAATTGTATATACTAAATTTTTAGTACAACAATAACTCCAAATATAAATATTTAAAAATATGAAAATCAAAAATTGAAAGAAATTAAATACTGAAATAAATAATGTGTATCAAATATTTTTAAAGCATATCTATTTTAGTTCATTTCGATAGTATTAAATATTTTTTATTTATTGCAACTAAACAATATATAAATAATCTAAAATTCAAAATTCTAATAAAATCGTAATTTTTTTGCCTTTTTGTTTATTGTCATTGTTAGAGGCAATTTAGATGATTTAATAAATTTAATTATTGAAATATTATATTTTTTAAAATATAATTTAAAAGTATATACTAAATTATACTAGCACATTAACTCAAAAATATAAAATACATAAAAGTTACAAAAAACTAACAAAATACGACAAAAAAAGCAATATGTATTCCTTTTCTGAAGAGTAAATATAATTAAATTTCTTAAATAGTGTCAAATGGTTTTATTTAGAATGATTAATGTGTATATTCAAATTTAAAAGTTGAAGTATAAAAGAAATTTTTTGAAATTTCAAATTTAATAAAAAATCTTTAAAATTATATTTTAAAAAATAAATGTGTATTCCAAAATTTCAAATTTAAACATATTTTAATCGATATTATTAAATAGTTTCTATTTTGAATATCTAAAGCCAATACATTAATGTTGATTGTATAATTAAAGGTTTTTTTTATTTTACAATATTTAATTTAATTGTATATACTAAATTTTTACTACAAAAATAGCTCCAAATATAAATATTTCAAAATATTAAAATCTAAAAAAATTGAAATCAATTAAATACAGAAATAAATAATATGTAACAAATATTTTTCTAAAGCATATCTATTTCAGTTCATTTCGATAGTATTAAATAGTTTTTTCTTTATTGTAACTAAATATATATAAATAATATAAAATTGTAAAATTCTAATAAAATCTTAAATTTTTTTGCCTTTTTATTTATTCTCATTACTAGAGTAATTTTGAAGATTTAATAAATTTAATTATTGAAATATTTTTATTTTTTTAAATATAATTTAAAAGTATATTTAAAATTGTACTAGCACAGGAAATCAAAAATATAAAATATATAAAAGTTTTAAAAAACTAACAAAATACGACAAAAAAAGCAATATGTATTCCTTTTTTGAAAACTAAATATAATTAAATTTCTTAAAAAGTATAAAATAGTTTTATTTTGAATGACTAAATTTATATTCAATTTTAAAAGTTGAAGTATAAAAGAAAATTTTTGAAATTTCAAAATTTAATAAAAAATCATTAAAAATTATAGTTTAAAAAATAAATTGTATTCCATTATTTCAAATGTAAACAAATTTTAATCGATAGTTTTAAATAGTTTCTATTTTGAATAACTAAAGCCAATACATTAATGTTGATAGTATAATTAAAGGTTTTCTTTATTTTACACTATTTAATTTAATTGTATATACTAAATTTTTAGCTACAACAATAACTCCAAATATAAAATTTAAAAATATTAAAATCAAAAATTGAAATCAATTAAATACTGAAATAAATAATGTGTATCAAATATTTCAAAGCATATCCATATTTAGTTCATTTCGATAGTATTAAATAGTTTTATTTATTGTAACTAAACAATATATAAATAATCTAAAATTCTAAATTCTAATAAAATCGTATTTTTTTTCTGCCTTTTATTTATTGTCATTGTTAGAAGGCAATTTAGATGATTTAATAAATTTAATTATTGAATATTATATTTTTTAAATATAATTTAAAAGTATATACTAAATTGTACTAGCACATTAACTCAAAAATATAAAATACATAAAAGTTACAAAAACTAACAAAATACGACAAAAAAATCAATATGTATTCTTTTTCTGAAGAGTAAATATAATTAAATTTCTTAAATAGTGTCAAATGGTTTTATTTAGAATGATTAATGTGGATATTCAAATTTAAAAGTTGAAGTATAAAAGAAAGTTTTTGAAATTTCAAAATTTAATAAAAAATCTTTAAAATTATATTTTAAAAAATAAATGTGTATTCCAAAATTTCAAATTTTAACATATTTTAATCGATATTATTAAATAGTTTCTATTTTGAATAACTAAAGCCAATACATTAATGTTGATTGTATAATTAAAGGTTTTCTTTATTTTATAATATTTAATTTAATTGTATATACTAAATTTTTACTACAAAAATAGCTCCAAATATAAATATTTCAAAATATTAAAATCTAAAAAATTAAATCAATTAAATACAGAAATAAATAATATGTAACAAATATTTCTAAAGCATATCTATTTCAGTTCATTTCGATAGTATTAAATAGTTTTTCTTTATTGTAACTAAATAATATATAAATAATCTAAAATTCTAAAATCTAATAAAATCGTAATTTTTCTGTCTTTTTATTTGTTGTCATTGTTAGAGGCAATTTAGATGATTTAATAAATTTAATTATTGAAGTATTTTATTTTTTAAATATAATTTAAAAGTATATATTAAATTGTACTAGCACATTAACTGAAAAATATAAAATACATAAAAGTTACAAAAACTAACAAAATACGACAAAAAAATCACTATGTATTCCTTTTCTGAAGAGTAAATATAATTAAATTTCTTAAATAGTGTAAAATGGTTTTATTTAGAATGATTAATGTGCATATTCAAATTTAAAAGTTGAAGTATAAAAGAATTTTTTTGAAATTTCAAAATTTAATAAAAAAACTTTAAAATTATATTTTAAAAAATAAATATGTATTCCAAAATTTCAAATTTTAACATATTTTAATCGATATTATTAAATAGTTTCTATTTTGAATAACTAAAGCCAATACATTAATATTGATTGTATAATTAAAGGTTTTTTTTATTTTACAATATTTAATTTAATTGTATATACTAAATTTTTACTACAAAAATAGCTCCAAATATAAATATTTCAAAATATTAAAATCTAAAAAATGAAATAAATTAAATACAGAAATAAATAATATGTAACAAATATTTCTAAAGCATATCTATTTCAGTTCATTTCGATAGTATTAAATAGTTTTTTCTTTATTGTAACTAAATAATATATAAATAATCTAAAATTCTAAAATCTAATAAAATCGTAAATTTTTTGCCTTTTTATTTATTCTCATTATTAGAAGTAATTTTGAAGATTTAATAAATTTAATTATTGAAATATTTTTCTATTTTTTCAAAATATAATTTAAAAGTATATATAATAAATTGTACTAGCACAGAAATCAAAAATATAAAATATATAAAAGTTTCAAAAACTAACATAATATGACAAAAAAATCAATATGTATTCCTTTTTTGAAAACTAAATATAATTAAATTTCTTAAATAGTATAGAATAGTTTTATTTTGAATGACTAAAGTGTATATTCAATTTTAAAAGTTGAAGTATAAAAGAAAATATTTGAATTTTAAAAATTTAATAAAAAATCATTAAAAATTCTATTTTAAAAAATAAATTTGTATTCCATTATTTCAAATGTAAACAAATTTTAATCGATAGTTTTAAATAGTTTCTATTTTGAATAACTAAAGCCAATACATTAATGTTGATAGTATAATTAAAGGTTTTCTTTATTTTACACTATTTAATTTAATTGTATATACTAAATTTTTGTACAACAATAACTCCAAATATAAATATTTAAAAATATTAAAATCAAAAATTGAAAGCAATTAAATACTGAAATAAATAATGTGTATCAAATATTTTTAAAGCATATCCATTTTAGTTCATTTCGATAGTATTAAATAGTTTTTATTTATTGCAACTAAACAATATATAAATAATCTAAAATTCTAAATTCTAATAAAATCGTAATTTTTCTGCCTTTTTATTTATTGTCATTATTAAAGGCAATTTAGATGATTTAATAAATTTAATTATTGAATATTATATTTTTTAAATATAATTTAAAAGTATATACTAAATTGTACTAGCACATTAACTCAAAAATATAAAATACATAAAAGTTACAAAAACTAACAAAATACGACAAAAAATCAATATGTATTCCTTTTCTGAAGAGTAAATATAATTAAATTTCTTAAATAGTGTCAAATGGTTTTATTTAGAATGATTAATGTGGATATTCAAATTTAAAAGTTGAAGTATAAAAGAAAGTTTTTGAAATTTCAAAATTTAATAAAAAATCTTTAAAATTATATTTTAAAAAATAAATGTGTATTCCAAAATTTCAAATTTAAACATATTTTAATCGATATTATTAAATAGTTTCTATTTTGAATAACTAAAGCCAATACATTAATGTTGATTGTATAATTAAAGGTTTTCTTTATTTTATAATATTTAATTTAATTGTATATACTAAATTTTTACTACAAAAATAGCTCCAAATATAAATATTTCAAAATATTAAAATCTAAAAAATTAAATCAATTAAATACAGAAATAAATAATATGTAACAAATATTTCTAAAGCATATCTATTTCAGTTCATTTCGATAGTATTAAATAGTTTTTCTTTATTGTAACTAAATAATATATAAATAATCTAAAATTCTAAAATCTAATAAAATCGTAATTTTTCTGTCTTTTTATTTATTGTCATTGTTATAGGCAATTTAGATGATTTAATAAATTTAATTATTGAAGTATTATATTTTTTAAATATAATTTAAAAGTATATATTAAATTGTACTAGCACATTAACTGAAAAATATAAAATACATAAAAGTTACAAAAACTAACAAAATACGACAAAAAAATCACTATGTATTCCTTTTCTGAAGAGTAAATATAATTAAATTTCTTAAATAGTGTAAAATGGTTTTATTTAGAATGATTAATGTGCATATTCAAATTTAAAAGTTGAAGTATAAAAGAATTTTTTTGAAATTTCAAAATTTAATAAAAAAACTTTAAAATTATATTTTAAAAAACAAATATGTATTCCAAAATTTCAAATTTTAACATATTTTAATCGATATTATTAAATAGTTTCTATTTTGAATAACTAAAGCCAATAATACATTAATATTGATTGTATAATTAAAGGTTTTTTTATTTTACAATATTTAATTTAATTGTATATACTAAATTTTTACTACAAAAATAGCTCCAAATATAAATATTTCAAAATATTAAAATCTAAAAAATGAAATCAATTAAATACATAAATAAATAATATGTAACAAATATTTCTAAAGCATATCTATTTCAGTTCATTTCGATAGTATTAAATAGTTTTTATATATTGTAACTAAATAATATATAAATAATCTAAAATTCTAAATTCTAATAAAATTGTAAATTTTTTGCCTTTTTATTTATTCTCATTATTAGAAGTAATTTTGAAGATTTAATAAATTTAATTATTGAAATATTTTTCTATTTTTTTCAAATATAATTTAAAAGTATATATAATAAATTGTACTAGCACAGAAATCAAAAATATAAAATATATAAAAGTTTCAAAAACTAACATAATATGACAAAAAAATCAATATGTATTCCTTTTTTGAAAACTAAATATAATTAAATTTCTTAAATAGTATAAAATAGTTTTTATTTTGAATGACTAAAGTGTATATTCAATTTTAAAAGTTGAAGTATAAAAGAAAATATTTGAATTTTCAAAATTTAATAAAAAATCATTAAAAATTCTATTTTAAAAAATAAATTTGTATTCCATTATTTCAAATGTAAACAAATTTTAATCGATAGTTTTAAATAGTTTCTATTTTGAATAACTAAAGCCAATACATTAATGTTGATAGTATAATTAAAGGTTTTCTCTATTTTACACTATTTAATTTAATTGTATATAATAAATTTTTAGTACAACAATAACTCCAAATATAAATATTTAAAAATATTAAAATCAAAAATTGAAATCAATTAAATACTGAAATAAATAATGTGTATCAAATATTTTTAAAGCATATCTATTTTAGTTCATTTCAATAGTATTAAATAGTTTTTATTTTTTGCAACTAAACAATATATAAATAATCTAAAATTCTAAATTCTAATAAAATCGTAATTTTTCTGCTTTTTATTTATTGTCATTGTTAGAGGCAATTTAGATGATTTAATAAATTTAATTATTGAAATATTATATTTTTTAAATATAATTTAAAAGTATGTACTAAATTGTACTAGCACATTAACTCAAAAATATAAAATACATAAAAGTTACAAAAACTAACAAAATACGACAAAAAATCAATATGTATTCCTTTTCTGAAGAGTAAATATAATTAAATTTCTTAAATAGTGTCAAATGGTTTTATTTAGAATGATTAATGTGTATATTCAAATTTAAAAGTTGAAGTATAAAAGGAATACATATTTTAATCGATAGTATTAAATAGTTTCAATTTTGAATAACTAAATCCAATACAATAATGTTGGTTGTATAATTAAAAGTTTTCTATAATTTATGCTATTTAATTTAAATATATATACTAAAAGAAGTTTATTTCATAAATCATAATTTTATCAACTACGTATCTAGAATTTACAATGTAAATAAATATTAAATATTTTCGTTCGCATGCACTATTTAAATAAATAAAATGATACACACTAATTTACGTACACCATTCAAATCAATAAATTACTCATACTAAATAAATAAAATACTCAAAGAATATACTATTTTTAGTTATATTGTAATGTTAGTAAAATACTATTTTTCAAAATAAAATAATATAATGCAAGAAAATACACTTTGCAACTTGAAATTTTCAAAAAATTAAAATACAAAATAAAATATACAATATACACATTTTTTAAATTAAAAATTTTATTTTGATAACTCAAAAATATATAAATAGTTAAAAAATAATAAATACTTTGTTCACATACACCATTTAAATAAATAAAATACTTATAGTAAATATAATTATAAATAAAATCACATCATTTCATATTGAACAAAATTCTAAATATACACTACTTTACGTACACCATTCAAATCAATAAATTACTCATATTAAATAAATAAAATACTCAAAGAATATACTATTTTTAGTTATATTGTAATGTTAGTAAAATACTATTTTTCAAAATAAAATAATATAATGCAAGAAAATACACTTTGCAACTTGAAATTTTCAAAAAATTAAAATACAAAATAAATTATACAATATACACATTTTTTAAATTAAAAATTTTGTTTTGATAAGTCAAAAAAATATAAATAGTTAAAAAATAATAAATACTTTGTTCACATACACCATGTAAATAAATAAAATACTTATAGTAAATATAATTATAAATAAAATCACAACATTTCATATTGAAGAAAATTCTAAATATACACTACTTTACATACAACATTCAAATCAATAAATTACACCTATTAAATAAATTAAGTCATAAAATCCTAAATATGTACTAAAAGAAGTTTATTTCATAAATCATAATTTTATCAACTACGTATCTAGAATTTACATTGTAAATAAATATTAAATATTTTCGTTCGCATGCACTATTTAAATAAATAAAATGATACACAATACTTTACGTACACCATTGAAATCAATAAATTAGTCATACTAAATAAATAAAATACTCATAGAATATACTATTTTTAGTTATATTGTAATGTTAGTAAAATACTATTTTTCAAAATAAAATAATATAATGCAAGAAAATAAACTTTGCAACTTGAAATTTTCAAAAAATTAAAATACAAAATAAAATATACAATATACATATTTTTTAAATTAAAATTTTTATTTTGATTACGCA
This sequence comes from Paulownia fortunei, assembly GCA_019321725.1. NCBI lineage: Eukaryota > Viridiplantae > Streptophyta > Magnoliopsida > Lamiales > Paulowniaceae > Paulownia > Paulownia fortunei. Next base: position 4,259,953 of record CM033120.1, on the reverse strand, counting down.
AAAAAATATAAATAGTTAAAAAATAATAAATACTTTGTTCACATACACCATTTAAATAAATAAAATACTTATACTAAATACAATTATAAATAAAATCACAACATTTCATATTGAACAAAATTCTAAATATACACTACTTTACGTACAATATTCAAATCAATAAATTACACATATTAAATAAATTAAGTCATAAAATCCTAAATATATACTAAAAGAAGTTTATTTCATAAATCATAATTTTATCAACTACGTATCTAGAATTTACATTGTAAATAAATATTAAATATTTTCGTTCGCATGCACTATTTAAATAAATAAAATGATACACACTAATTTACGTACACCATTCAAATCAATAAATTACTCATACTAAATAAATAAAATACTCATACTAATTTAAGATTTCAATCACTTGGGAGAGGAGACTATTATATACGCTGAGATAGATGTGGTTGTGCTTGGATTGGAAAGATTTTTTTAATGTGGCTGGCGTAGATTGTAGATTGATGATGATGATAAAATTATTTTATAGATTTTATGGCACAACGATTATGGTCATTAGAGGATTCAATGATTTATTTCTAAATTTTGTTAATTGAAAATATAGATATCCACCCAACTATCCCATATATTTGAAGAAGGGAATCGAATTGCAGAATACATGACTTACCATTCTCGTGATACTCAACATCTGGGAATTTGGCTGCCAGCAAAATTTCCACGAACTATTACAAGTCTTCTTAGAATTAATAAATTTGGACATCCAAATTCTATATTTTAACATTTGAGAAAAATACTCCTCATTAAGATTTCAATCACTTGGGAGAGAAGACTATTATATACGCTGAGATGGATGTGGTTCTACTTGGAATGGAAATATTTTTTTAATGTGGCTAGCGTAGATTTTAGATTGAAGATGATGATCAAATTATTTTATAAATTTTGTGGCACAACGATTATGGTCATTGGAGGATTCAACGATTTATTTCTAAATTTTGTTAATTGAAAATATAGATATCCACCCAACTATCCCATATATTTGAAGAAGGAATCGAATTGCAGAATGGATGACTTACCATTCTCGTGATACTCAACATCTGGGAATTTGGCTGTCAGCAAAATTTCCACGAACTATTACAAGTCCTCTTAGAATTAATAAATTTGGACATCCAAATTCTATATTTTAACATTTGAGAAAAATACTCCTCATTAAGATTTCAATCACTTGGGAGAGGAGACTATTATTACGCTGAGATGGATGTGGTTCTACTTGGAATGGAAAGATTTTTTTAATGTGGCTGCCGTAGATTGTAGATTGAAGATGATGATAAAATTACTTTATTGATTTTGTGGCACAACGATTATGGTCATTGGAGATTCAACGATTTATTTCTAAATTTTGTTAATTGAAAATATAGATATCCACCCAACTATCCCATATATTTGAAGAAGGGAATCGAATTGCAGAATAGATGACTTACCATTCTCGTGATACTCAACATTTGGGAATTTGGCTGCCAGCAAAATTTCCACGAACTATTACAAGTCTTCTTAGAATTAATAAATTTGGACATCCAAATTCTATATTTTAACATTTGAGAAAAATACTCCTCATTAAGATTTCAATCACTTGGGAGAGGAGACTATTATATACACTGAGATGGATGTGGTTGTGCTTGGAATGGAAAGATTTTTTTAATGTGGCTGCCGTAGATTGTAGATTGAAGATGATGATAAAATTATTTTATTTATTTTGTGGCACAACGATTATGGTCATTGCAGGATTCAACGATTTATTTGTAAATTTTGTTAATTGAAAATATAGATATCCACCCAACTATCCCATATAATTGAAGAAGGGAATCGAATTGCAGAATAGATGACTTACCATTCTCGTGATACTCAACAACTGGGAATTTGGCTGCCAGCAAAATTTCCACGAACTATTACAAGTCTTCTTAGAATTAATAAATTTGGACATCCAAATTCTATATTTTAACATTGAGAAAAATACTCCTCATTAAGATTTCAATCACTTGGGAGAGAAGACTATTATATACGCTGAGATGGATGTGGTTCTACTTGGAATGGAAATATTTTTTTAATGTGGCTAGCGTAGATTTTAGATTGAAGATGATGATCAAATATTTTATAGATTTTGTGGCACAACGATTATGGTCATTGGAGGATTCAACGATTTATTTCGAAATTTTGTTAATTGAAAATATAGATATCCACCCAACTATCCCATATATTTGAAGAAGGGAATCGAATTGCAGAATGGATGACTTACCATTCTTGTGATACTCAACATCTGGGAATTTGGCTGTCAGCAAAATTTCCACGAACTATTACAAGACTTCTTAGAATTAATAAATTGGACATCCAAATTCTATATTTTAACAATTTGAGAAAAATACTCCTCTCATTAAGATTTCAATCACTTGGGAGAGGAACTATTATTACGCTGAGATGGATGTGGTTCTACTTGGAATGGAAATATTTTTTTATGTGGCTAGCGTAGATTTTAGATTGAAGATGATGATAAAATTATTTTATTGATTTTGTGGCACAACGATTATGGTCATTGGAGGATTCAACGATTTATTTCTAAATTTTGTTAATTGAAAATATAGATATCCACCCAACTATCCCATATATTTGAAGAAGGGAATCGAATTGCAGAATAGATGACTTACCATTCTCGTGATACTCAACATTGGGAATTTGGCTGCCAGCAAAATTTCACGAACTATTACAAGTCTTCTTAGAATTAATATTTGGACATCCAAATTCTATATTTATAACATTTGAGAAAAATACTCCTCATTAAGATTTCAATCACTTGGGAGAGGGACTATTATATACACTGAGATGGATTGTGGTTGTGCTTGGAATGGAAAGATTTTTTTAATGTGGCTGCCGTAGATTGTAGATTGAAGATGATGATAAAATTATTTTATTTATTTTGTGCACAACGATTATGGTCATTGGAGGATTCAACGATATATTTCTAAATTTTGTTAATTGAAAATATAGATATCCACCCAAGTATCCCATATATTTGAAGAAGGGAATCGAATTGCAGAAAAATAGATGACTTACCATTCTCGTGATACTCAACATCTGGGAATTTGGCTGCCAGCAAAATTTCCACGAACTATTACAAGTCTTCTTAGAATTAATAATTTGGACATCCAAATTCTATATTTTAACATTTGAGAAAAATACTCCTCATTAAGATTTCAATCACTTGGGAGAGAAGACTATTATATACGCTGAGATGGATGTGGTTCTACTTGGAATGGAAGTATTTTTTAATGTGGCTGGCGTAGATTTTAGATTGAAGATGATGATAAAATTATTTTATAGATTTTGTGGCACAACGATTATGGTCATTGGAGGATTCAACGATTTATTTCTAAATTTTGTTAATTGAAAATATAGATATCCACCCAACTAATCCCATATATTTGAAGAAGGGAATCGAATTGCAGAATGGATGACTTACCATTCTCGTGATACTCAACATCTGGGAATTTGCTGCCAGCAAAATTTCCACGAACTATTACAAGACTTCTTAGAATTAATAAATTTGACATCCAAATTCTATATTTTAACATTTGAGAAAAATACTCCTCATTAAGATTTCAATCACTTGGGGGAGGAGACTATTATATACGCTGAGATGGATGTGGTTCCACTGGAATGGAAGATTTTTTTTAATGTGGCTGCCGTAGATTTTAGATTGAAGATGATGAATATTATTTTATTGATTTTGTGGCACAACGATTATGGTCATTGGAGGATTCAACGATTTATTTCTAAATTTTGTTAATTGAAAATATAGATATCCACCCAACTATCCCATATATTTGAAGAAGAAAATCGAATTGCAGAATAGATGACTTACCATTCTCGTGATACTCAACATCTGGGAATTTGGCTGCCAGCAAAATTTCCACGAACTATTACAGTCTTCTTAGAATTAATAAATTTGGACATCCAAATTCTATATTTTAACATTTCAGAAAAATACTCCTCATTAGATTTCAATCACTTGGAGAGGAGACTATTATATACGCTGAGATGATGTGGTTGTGCTTGGAATGGAAATATTTTTTTAATGTGGCTGGCGTAGATTGTAGATTGAAGATAATGATAAAATATTTTATAGATTTTGTGGCACACGATTATGGTCATTGGAGGATTCAACGATTTATTTCTAAATTTTGTTAATTGAAAATATAGATATCCATCCAACTATCCCAATATTTGAAGAAGGGAATCGAATTACAGAATGGATGACTTACCATTCTCGTGATACTAAACATCGGGGATTTGGCTGCCAGCAAAATTCCCACGAACTATTACAAGTCTTCTTAGAATTAATAAATTTGGACATCCAAATTCTATATTTTAACATTTGAGGAAAATACTCCTCATTAAGATTTCAATCACTTGGGAGAGGAGACTATATATACGCTGAGATGGATGTGGTTCTACCTGGAATGAAAGATTTTTTTAATGTGGCTGCCGTAGATTGTAGATTGAAGATGATGATAAAATTATTTTATTGATTTTGTGGCACAACGATTATGGTCATTGGAGGATTCAACGATTTATTTCTAAATTTTGTTAATTGAAAATATAGATATCCACCCAACTATCCCATATATTTGAAGAAGGGAATCGAATTGCAGAATGGATGACTACTATTCCGTGATACTCAACATTGGGAATTTATCTGCGAGCAAAATTTCCACGAACTAATGACAAGTCTTCTTAGTATTAATAAATTTGGACATCCAAATTCTATATTTTAACATTTGAGAAAAATACTCCTCATTAAGATTTCAATCACTTGGGAGAGGAGACTATTATATACGCTGAGATGATGTGGTTCTACTTGGAATGGAAAGATTTTTTTAATGTGGCTGCCGTAGATTGTAGATTGAAGATGATGATAAAATTATTTTATAAATTTTGTGGCACAACGATTATGGTCATTGGAGGAATTCAACGATTTATTTCTAATTTTGTTAATTGGAAATATAGATATCCACCCAACTATCCAATATATTGAAGAAGGGAATCGAATTGCAGAATGGATGACTTACCATTCTCCGTGATACTAAACATCTGGGAATTTGGCTGCCAGCAAAATTCCACGAACTATTACAAGTCTTCTTAGAATTAATAAATTTGGACATCCAAATTCTATATTTTAACATTTGAGAAAAATACTCCTCATTAAGATTTCAATCACTTGAGAGAGGAGACTATTATATACGCTGAGATGGATGTGGTTCTACTTGGAATGGAAAGATTTTTTTAATGTGGCTGCGTAGATTGTAGATTGAAGATGATGATTCAAATTATTTTATAGATTTTGTGGCACAACGATTATGGTCATTGGAGGATTCAACGATTTATTTCTAAATTTTGTTAATTGAAAATATAGATATCCACCCAACTATCCCATATATTTGAAGAAGGGAATCGAATTGCAGAATGGATGACTAACCATTCTCGTGATACTCAACATTTGGGAATTTAGCTGCTAGCAAAATTTCCACGAACTATGACAGACTTCTAGAATTAATAAATTTGGACATCCAAATTCTATATTTTAACATTTGAAGAAAAAATACTCCTCATTAAGATTTCAATCACTTGGGAGAGGAGACTATTATATACGCTGAGATGGATATGGTTCTACTTGGAATGGAAAGATTTTTTTAATGTGGCTGCCGTAGATTGTAGATTGAAGATGATGATAAAATTTATTTATTAATTTTGTGGCACAACGATTATGGTCATTGGAGGATTCAACGATTTATTTCTAATTTTGTTAATTGAAAATAATAGATATCCACCCAACTATCCATATATTTGAAGAAGGAATCGAATTGCAGAATGGATGACTTACCATTCTCGTGATACTCAACATCTGGGAATTTAGCTGCCAACAAAATTTCCAGGAAACTATTACAAGTCTTCTTAGAATTAATAAATTTGGACATCCAAATTCTTATATTTTAACATTTGAGAAAAATACTCCTCATTAAGATTTCAATCACTTGGGCGAGAAGACTATTATATACGCTGAGATGGATGTGGTGTGCTTGAATGGAATATTTTTTTAATGTGGCTGGCGTAGATTGTAGATTGAAGATGATGATCAAATTATTTTATAGATTTTGTGGCACAACGATTATGGTCATTGGAGGATTCAACGATTTATATTTCTAAATTTTGTTAATTGGAAATATAGATATCCACCAACTATCCCATATATTTGAAGAAGGGAATCGAATTACAGAATGGATGACTTACCATTCTCGTGATACTCAACATCTGGGAATTTGGCTTGCCAGCAAAATTTCCACGAACTATTACAAGCCTTCTTAGAATATAAATTTGGACATCCAAATTTTATATTTTAACATTTGAGAAAAATACTCTCATTAAGATTT
>CM033120.1:4236053-4253374 GCA_019321725.1 Paulownia fortunei | reverse complement strand
TTTTACAAAGCCGAATTACTAAATAACTTAAAAACAAAGTAAATCAAAATACTAAACAACTAATCCGTACTATCAGAAAAGTAAAATATTCAATAAAAGGAAAATAAAATAAGAAAGGTCGTTCCCTTACAATCACAAAAGTAAACGACAATTAATTGTCTTGAAAAGTTTTTCAAAGAAAACAAGGATAGTCAATCCCTTAAATCAATTCAGAAAGTAAACAACGATTTATTGTCTTGAAAATATGCAAGTAAGTTGTCCTTTATTGCAAAATCTTTATTTGGTAACAACATACTGAAATTGACAAATTTGCAAGCTTTCTTCATTCCCAAATCAATCAATATACTGAAATTGACAAATTGAAAAGCTTTCCTTAATGACATTGACTAGCCAATGATCTTATTTTGGACCCATCTTAAATTGCAACATATTAGAATCAACTCGAATGTAATGAATCGGGCCAATAAGGCCTTGTCCTTATTATTAGTCCAACAAGAACATGCAATGGATACTTTAATGATACTTCATTATTCTCATCATTAAAAGATAAGAACATCACAATGAAAAATGAGACCCGAATATCCTTAAAGGTATTTTTTCTGGGATAGTCTTAATTCAGATTCACAATCTGGCAAGAACAATGATTTTGGCCCATTATCTATTAAAAGATAAGAAACAAAGGTGTAAGAAACTTGGGTAGATGGCAGCTCGAAACAGATGGGAAAGATTGTGAGTGATAGGTCAAGGATGAACGCCACAAGAAGAATTTTGATAAGTTAAGAAAATAGTTCTCTGAAAAACCATGGAGGAAAACTCTCACAAATATTATTTCAACCTTGAATCATTTTCTAATTAGGATTACTTTGTTTTATAAAGCTGAATTACTGAATAACCTAAAAACAAAATAAATTAAATCCTAGAAAACTAGCCCTTTTAATGATTAAAGTAAAAGAACATGCAATGCATACTTTAATGATACTTCATTATTCTCATCATTAAAAGATAGAACATCACAATGAAAAATGAACCCCGAATATCCTTAAAGGTATTTTTTCTGGGATCGTCTTAATTCAGATTCACAATCTGGCAAGAACAATGATTTTGGCCCATTATCTATTAAAAGATAAGAAACAAAGGTGTAAGAAACATGGGTAGATGGCAGCTCAAAACAGATGGGAAAGATTGTGAGTGATAGGTCAAGGATGAACGCCACAAGAAGAATTTTGATAAGTTAAGAAAATTGTTCTCTGAAAAACCATTGAGGAAAACTCTCACAAATATTATTTCAACCTTGAATCATTTTCTATTAGGATTACTTTGTTTTATAAAGCTGAATTACTGAATAACCTAACAAAATAAATTAAATCCTAGAAAACTAGCCCTTTTAATGATTAAAGTAAAATGTCCAATATTAAGAAAAGAAAATAAGAAAGGCCAATCCCTTTCAATCGCGAAAGTAAATGGCAACTAATTATCCATAAAGGTTTTCAAAGAAAATAAGGATAGTTAAACCCTTAGAATCAATCAAGAAAGTAAAGGGCGATTAGTGTTTTGAAAATAGGCAACTAATTTATCCTTTATTACAGAGTGTTTATTCGATAAAACTTACAAAAATTCAAAAATTTGCAGACTTTCCTATTACCCAAATTAATCAGTATGCTGAAATTGACAAATTGAAAAGCTTTCCTTAATGACATTGATAGCCAATGATCTTATTTTGGACCCAACTTAATAAAACCGAATCTAATGAATCAGCCCGTTGCGTGCATCTTTATATCTTCTAGCCCTTACCCTTATTATTAGTCCAACAAGAACATGCAATGGATCATTTAATGATGCTCCATTATTCTCATAATTCACAATGAAAAATGAGACCCGAATATCCTTAAGGGTATTTTTTCTGGGATCGTCTTAACTCAAATTCACAATCTTGCAAGAGTAATGACCTTAACCCATTATCTATTAAAAGATAAGAAACAAAGGTATAAGAAACTTGGGTAGACACCACACTCAAGACAGATGAGAAAGATTGTCAGTGATAGGTCAATGATGAACGCTAGAAGAAGAATCTTAACATTAAGAAAATACTTCTTTGAAGAACCGAAGAAGAAAACTCCCACAAATATTATTTCAATCTTGAATCATTTTCTATCAGGATTACTTTATTTTACAAAGCCGAATTACTAAATAACTTAAAAACAAAGTAAATCAAAATACTAAACAACTAATCCGTACTATCAGAAAAGTAAAATATTCAATAATAGGAAAAGAAAATAAGAAAGGTCGTTCCTTACAATCACAAAAGTAAAGGCAATTAATTGTCTTGAAAAGTTTTTCAAAGAAAACAAGGATAGTCAATCCCTTAAATCAATCCAGAAAGTAAACAACGATTTATTGTCTTGAAAATATGCAAGTAAGTTGCCCTTTATTGCAAAATCTTTATTTGGTAACAACATACTGAAAATTGGCAAATTTGCAAGCTTTCTTCATTCCCAAATCAATCAATATACTGAAATTGACAAATTGAAAAGCTTTCCTTAATGACATTGACTAGCCAATGATCTTATTTTGGACCCATCTTGAATGCAACATATTAGAATCAACTCGAATGTAATGAATCGGGCCAATAAGGCCTTGTCCTTATTATTAGTCCAACAAGAACATGCAATGGATACTTTAATGATACTTCATTATTCTCATCATTAAAAATAAGAACATCACAATGAAAAATGAGACCCGAATATCCTTAAAGGTATTTTTTCTGGGATCGTCTTAATTCAGATTCACAATCTGGCAAGAACAATGATTTTGGCCCATTATCTATTAAAAGATAAGAAACAAAGGTGTAAGAAACTTGGGTAGATGCAGCTCGAAACAGATGGGAAAGATTGTGAGTGATAGGTCAAGGATGAACGCCACAAGAAGAATTTTGATAAGTTAAGAAAATAGTTCTTGAAAAACCATTGAGGAAAACTCTCACAAATATTATTTCAACCTTGAATCATTTTCTATTAGGATTACTTTGTTTTATAAAGCTGAATTACTGAATAACCTAAAAACAAAATAAATTAAATCCTAGAAAACTAGCCCTTTTAATGATTAAAGTAAAATGTCCAATATTAAGAAAAGAAAATAAGAAAGGCCAATCCCTTTCAATCGCGAAAGTAAATGGCAACTAATTATCCATAAAGGTTTTCAAAGAAAATAAGGATAGTTAAACCCTTAGAATAAATCAAGAAAGTAAAGGGCGATTAGTATTTTGAAAATAGGCAACTAATTTATCCTTTATTACAGAGTGTTTATTCGATAACAACTTAAAAAAATTCAAAAATTTGCAGACTTTCCTATTACCCAAATTAATCAGTATGCTGAAATTGACAAATTGAAAAGCTTTCCTTAATAACATTGATAGCCAATGATCTTATTTTGGACCCAACTTGATAAAGCCGAATCTAATGAATCAGTCCGTTCCGTGCATCTTTATATCTTCTAGCCATTACCCTTATTATTAGTCCAACAAGAACATGCAATGGATCATTTAATGATGCTCGATTATTCTCATAATTCACAATGAAAAATGAGACCCGAATATCCTTAAGGGTATTTTTCCTGGGATCGTCTTAACTCAAATTCACAATCTTGCAAGAGTAATGACCTTAACCCATTATCTATTAAAAGATAAGAAACAAAGGTATAAGAAACTTGGGTAGACACCACACTCAAGACAGATGAGAAAGATTGTCAGTGATAGGTCAATGATGAACGCTAGAAGAAGAATCTTAACATTAAGAAAATACTTCTTTGAAGAACCGAAGAAGAAAACTCCCACAAATATTATTTCAATCTTGAATCATTTTCTATCAGGATTACTTTATTTTACAAAGCCGAATTACTAAATAACTTAAAAACAAAGTAAATCAAAATACTAAACAACTAATCCGTACTATCAGAAAAGTAAAATATTCAATAATAGGAAAAGAAAATAAGAAAGGTCGTTCCCTTACAATCACAAAAGTAAACGACAATTAATTGTCTTGAAATTTTTTTCAAAGAAAACAAGGATAGTCAATCCCTTAAATCAATTCAGAAAGTAAAGAACGATTTATTGTCTTGAAAATATGCAAGTAAGTTGCCCTTTATTGCAAAATCTTTATTTGGTAACAACATACTGAAAATTGGCAAATTTGCAAGCTTTCTTCATTCCCAAATCAATCAATATACTGAAATTGACAAATTGAAAAGCTTTCCTTAATGACATTGACTAGCCAATGATCTTATTTTGGACCCATCTTAAATTGCAACATATTAGAATCAACTCGAATGTAATGAATCGGCCCAATAAGGCCTTGTCCTTATTATTAGTCCAACAAGAACATGCAATGGATACTTTAATGATACTTCATTATTCTCATCATTAAAAGATAAGAACATCACAATGAAAAATGAGACCCGAATATCCTTAAAGGTATTTTTTCTGGGATCGTCTTAATTCAGATTCACAATCTGGCAAGAACAATGATTTTGGCCCATTAGCTATTAAAAGATAAGAAACAAAGGTGTAAGAAACTTGGGTAGATGACAGCTCGAAACAGATGGGAAAGATTGTGAGTGATAGGTCAAGGATGAACGCCACAAGAAGAATTTTGATAAGTTAAGAAAATAGTTCTCTGAAAAACCATTGAGGAAAACTCTCACAACTATTATTTCAACCTTGAATCATTTTCAATTAGGATTACTTTATTTTATAAAGCTGAATTACTGAATAACCTAAAAACAAAATAAATTAAATCCTAGAAAACTAGCCCTTTTAATGATTAAAGTAAAATGTCCAATATTAAGAAAAGAAAATAAGAAAGGCCAATCCCTTTCAATCGCGAAAGTAAATGGCAACTAATTATCCATAAAGGTTTTCAAAGAAAATAAGGATAGTTAAACCCTTAGAATCAATCAAGAAAGTAAAGGGCGATTAGTATTTTGAAAATAGGCAACTAATTTATCATTTATTACAGAGTGTTTATTCGATAACAACTTACAAAAATTCAAAAATTTGCAGACTTTCCTATTACCCAAATTAATCAGTATGCTGAAATTGACAAATTGAAAAGCTTTCCTTAATGACATTGATAGCCAATGATCTTATTTTGGACCCAACTTGATAAAGCCGAATCTAATGAATCAGTCCGTTCCGTGCATCTTTATATCTTCTAGCCATTACCCTTATTATTAGTCCAACAAGAACATGCAATGGATCATTTAATGATGCTCCATTATTCTCATAATTCACAATGAAAAATGAGACCCGAATATCCTTAAGGGTATTTTTCCTGGGATCGTCTTAACTCAAATTCACAATCTTGCAAGAGTAATGACCTTAACCCATTATCTATTAAAAGATAAGAAACAAAGGTATAAGAAACTTGGGTAGACACCACACTCAAGACAGATGAGAAAGATTGTCAGTGATAGGTCAATGATGAACGCTAGAAGAAGAATCTTAACATTAAGAAAATACTTCTTTGAAGAACCGAAGAAGAAAACTCCCACAAATATTATTTCAATCTTGAATCATTTTCTATCAGGATTACTTTATTTTACAAAGCCGAATTACAAAATAACTTAAAAACAAAGTAAATCAAAATACTACACAACTAATCCGTACTATTAGAAAAGTAAAATATTCAATAATAGGAAAATAAAATAAGAAAGGTCGTTCCCTTACAATCACAAAAGTAAACGGCAATTAATTGTCTTGAAAAGTTTTTCAAAGAAAACAAGGATAGTCAGTCAAACCCTTAAATCAATCCAGAAAGTAAACAACGATTTATTGTCTTGAAAATATGCAAGTAAGTTGCCCTTTATTGCAAAATCTTTATTTGGTAACAACATACTGAAAATTGGCAAATTTGCAAGCTTTCTTCATTCCCAAATCAATCAATATGCTGAAATTGACAAATTGAAAAGCTTTCCTTAATGACATTGACTAGCCAATGATCTTATTTTGGACCCATCTTAAATTGCAACATATTAGAATCAACTCGAATATAATGAATCGGCCCAATAAGGCCTTGTCCTTATTATTAGTCCAATAAGAACATGCAATGGATACTTTAATGATACTTCATTATTCTCATCATTAAAAGATAAGAATATCACAATGAAAAATGAGACCCGAATATCCTTAAAGGTATTTTTTCTGGGATCGTCTTAATTCAGATTCACAATCTGGCAAGAACAATGATTTTGACCCATTATCTATTAAAAGATAAGAAACAAAGGTGTAAGAAACTTGGGTAGACACCACACTCAAGACAGATGAGAAAGATTGTGAGTGATAGGTCAAGGATGAACGCCACAAGAAGAATTTTGATAAGTTAAGAAAATAGTTCTCTGAAAAACCATTGAGGAAAACTCTCACAAATATTATTTCAACCTTGAATCATTTTGTAACACCCCTTAACCTAGCTGCAGAGCCTAAACAAACTGATACAGTTAAGTCAAGAAATGTTAATTTTTTTTTCATCTTTACTAGAGTTATGGTTTTTAATAAAAGTTCCCATTCTTAGCTATAAGAGAAAGAACTTGAATCATTTTTAACACACCATATACATATATCAAAACTGAGTACATCTGTTTACAAAACCATAACAGAGCGGCTTATTTAAAAACAAAACTATGTTTTCAAAATAAACTACAAAACATGTCGAAGCATGGCATATGAACAAATCTCTGTCCGGCCGCTCTAGAGACTTAGTCAACCTCTAAACCTGTACATTTCCACCTGCATCACATGAATCTAATGAGCTAAAGGCTCAGTAAGGTGAAACTGATGCAATAACAAATAACATATATGCACATCTCATAAATCATTAAATGCAATATTCTATTTAATAATTTTCATTCATAAATCATTCTTTAGGGCCCTTGAAGTGTGGTACCTAACTAATAGTGATAGACCATAGTTTTCGGAACCTGTTCATAATGATTGGCCAATAAGAGAACTAATACGGGGTTCCATACTTGGTCTTTCAACCTCAGGTATTAGCCGTATTCTATCTCATTCATTGTGGCTTTCCTATACCGGTTTTTCAACCTCAAGTATTTGCCACCATTTGTTGGGTCCGCCGGTCCCTCCCGCATCCCTCGTCTACCCGACCATCAATCAAGTACCATACTTCCTTTTCAAAACCTCATTATATTCTTAATAGTATCACGCTTCATAAACCATAAATGCATCAAACATTACATCATTTGACAAACAACAACAATCACATTAAAACATGAACAAACATTATATGATTCTTGTGATACACCAAATGAAAGCTTCAACTTACCTCAAGTCCACTTTGTGCTAGGTGAAAAGGCCAATCTCTTTGGAAGATAGGATGTGTTAAAGGCCTAACATAATCAAATCATGTACCATTTAATATCCTTTTTATAAATCATTTAGTCTATTCTAGTTAAAGTTTATATACACTTTTCAATCTTTTGTAAAGAATTACATATCAATTACATAACCTTAAAAACAATGCATACTCCATATTTTACTACTAATTCAAAATATTAAACATTAGGGCAGCCATTAAATAACTAATAATTCAAATATGATTATTAGGGCAGCCCCTAAAACATGAACACAATCCGAATTAAAATGATGTAAACTTGATTCTAACTTAAATTGATTCTAACCTTCAATTAAGCAAACTAATTGCTATTGTTTTCAATCATTCAAAGAAACTTCCAAACACCATATAAGCATTACAAAATCAATAGAAACAAGTAAATTAAACAATTTCACAAGACTATCAATTTTGCTAAAAATTAGCTTAACTAGCTTGGTTTTGGCTTCAAGTGTAACTTACTTAAGTTTTCAATCCTACAAAAGCATACTAAAACATGTAACCATCCAAGATACTACAAATTCATCATAAGAAACATTGAAAAAGAATATACCTTGATTAAGTTGGATTTAAGCTTCAAAATCAACGGTTTTCAAGCTTAAAAGGATGGAAACTTGTTCTAGCTTGTGTTCTATGGATTCCTATGGATTGAATTCAACTTTTGTGAGTATGAGAGTGTAGAAATTTGGGAGAAACTTAGGAGAATAAGGGCTGGTCGTTTTTGAGGTGCTTCCACAAGAAATATGCCTGAAAATGATTTCTTTGACCTTTCAAAGAGAGGTAAGTGGAGGGTGATGATTGGTTGCATCATGCTTGGTGTCTTCTCATGCCAAAAGCCACGTTCATGGGCTTAGGAGATGACAAAAATTGATGCTTTGGTGTTATAATCAAGTGCAATGCGGTTTAGAATGGTTTTATTCAACCTAGTCAACCAACCAATCAAATTGCACCATTGTGCATACTTTTAGTTCTTAGCCAATGTAACATATTTCAAGTAAATATTTAGACAATTAATCACTGTAGCATATAACTAGTATGGAGCAATACAAATAATTCATTTCATAGCCATTCAACACATCAATCTTCCTTAACCGAGATACCGAGCTTTTCACTGCAAAAAGGGCACTTAAGGAATATGTTAAATTAAGAAATGAAAGTTTGATCTCATATTTCATGTACTAATGCATGTTAAATCATAACTGAAGCATATAATAACAATTATTCATGTTCGTGCAATCATGCTATTTGTAAGCCATAATTCAATAATGCACATTGATTAGATGCAAATTCATGCAAAATGCTTATTATTGGCTATATAGGAGAGAATTGAGAATTGGGCATTACAATCCTTCCTTCCTTATAAAAATTTCGTCCTCGAAATTTGACGTACCAAATAATTCCGAATACTTGCTCTGCATTTCTTCTTCTCTTTCCCATGTGGCCTCTTCTACAGAATGATTCCTCCATAATACTTTAACAAGTCGAATATTTTTCGTTCTCAACTCTTTTTCCTTCTGATCTAGAATTTGCACTGGAACCTCTTCATAGGCTAAATCATGAGTCAATTCCAACGGTTCATAACTCAACACATGAGAAGGGTTTGAAATGTACTTTCTCAACATAGACACATGGAAAACATTGTGAACAGTAGATAATGATGGAGGTAAGGCCACTCTATAAGCTTTATCACCAACTCTTTCGAGAATCTCGAATGGGCCGACATACCTTGGACTGAGTTTTCCTTTCTTTCCAAATCTCATAACACCTTTCATGGGAGCTACTTTTAAGAACACATGATCCCCAATGGCAAACTCTAGATCTTTTCTCCGTTTATCTGCATAACTTTTCTGTCTACTCTGCGCAATCTTCATTCTCTCTCGTATCTTCTCCACTACCTTAGCGGTATGTTGAACTATTTCTGGACCAAGTAGGCTTCGTTCTCCAACTTCATCCCAATGAACTGGAGATCTACATTTCCTTCCATACAATGCTTCATAAGGCGCCATTCCAATTGTTGATTGGTAGCTATTATTATAAGTAAACTCCACTAATGGAAGCTTTGCATCCCAACTCCCTTGAAAATCTAGCACACAAGCTCTTAACATATCCTCTAATATTTGAATAACCCTTTCTGATTGCCCGTCACTTTGTGGATGAAATGCTGTACTGAATGCAAGTTTTGTTCCCATGGCACTGTGTAAGCTCTTCCAAAATATAGATGTAAACTTAGGATCTCTGTCAGACACTATTGAAACTGGCACCCCATGTAACCTGACTATCTCTTTAATATATTGTTGAGCATACTGGTCCATATTGTATGTGGATTTCACTGGAAGAAAATGGGCTGATTTAGTTAATCTATCAACAATCACCCATATGGAATTATACCCCTTTTGTGTTCTAGGTAATCCAAGCACAAAGTCCATTGTAATGTGCTCCCATTTCCACTCTGGAATCAATAAAGGCTTCAACAACCCTGATGGTCTTTGATGTTCAATCTTAACTTGTTGACAAGTTAGACATTCAGCCACAAATTTTGCTACATCTCTCTTCATTTTAGGCCACCAATAATGTTGTTGTAAGTCCTTATACATTTTTGTGCTACCTGGGTGTACTGAGTAAGGAGTAGTATGAGAGCTTCTTCTAAAATATCTCCTTTCATGGCCTTGTCAAACGGCACACACAGTCTCCCTTTATATCGAATAATTCCATCATCAGTAATAGAGAAGTCTGGCCTCTTTCCAACCTCAATCATTCTTTTCAATCTACACAAATGTGTGTCCACCTTTTGACCTTCTCTAATTCTATCTTGAAGTACAGGTCTCAACACTAAGGTTGACAACAAACACTTTTTCCCTTTAGGTACAATTTCAAGCTCTAATCTCTGCAAATCCAGTAATATTGACTTTTGTATAACAAAAAGAGAAGACGTGGATTTTCTGCTCAATGCATCTGCAACCACATTCGCTTTACCAGGATGATAGTTGATCACACAATCATAATCCTTCACAAGTTCTAACCATCTTCTTTGTCTCATATTCAACTCTTTTTGGGTAAAGAAGTACTTCAAACTCTTATGATCTGTGTATATCTCACACTTCTCACCATACAAATAATGTCTCCAAATTTTCAAGGCAAAAACCACAGCAGCAAGTTCCAAATCATGGGTTGGATAATTCTTTTCATATTCCTTCAATTGCCTTGAAGCATAGGCAATAACCTTCCCATTTTGCATCAAAACAGCACCCAAACCATTTTTTGAAGCGTCGCTATACACCACGAATCCACCAATTCCAGTTGGAATGGTAAGAACAGGAGCTGTAGTCAATTTTTGTTTCAGTTCTTCAAAACTTCTTTCACAAGCATTGGTCCACAAGAACTTCACATTCTTTCTTGTCAACATTGTCATTGGAGTTGCTATCTTTGAAAACCCCTGAACAAATCGTCGATAGTACCCTGCTAATCCCAAGAAACTCCTTACTTCTGATACATTTGTTGGTGTTGGCCACTTAATGACAGCTTCTACCTTGCTCGGATCAACAGAAATACCATCCTTTGATACTACATGACCTAGGAATACCACTTGTTCAAGCCAAAACTCACACTTCTTGAATTTAGCATACAACTGTTTTTCTTTAAGAACTTGCAGCACAATCTTCAAATGTTCCTTGTGCTCTTCTTTATCACGTGAATAAATTAGGATGTCATCAATAAACACAATTACAAATTTATCGAGATATTGCTTGAACACCCTATTCATTAGATCCATAAAAGCTGCAGGGGCATTGGTTAAATCGAAAGGCATTACTAGAAATTCATAATGTCCATACCTTGTTCGGAATGCAGTCTTTGGTATGTCTTCTTCCTTGATCTTTAATTGATGATACCCAGAACGCAAATCAATCTTAGAAAATACAGATGCTCCCTGCAATTGATCAAACAAATCATCTATTCTTGGGAGTGGATACTTATTCTTGACTGTTATCTTATTCAGCTCTCTATAATCAATGCACAACCGCAATGTACCATCCTTCTTTTTCACGAACAACACAGGTGCTCCCCAAGGAGAATAATTAGGGCGAATAAAACCCTTATCAAGCAATTCTTGCAATTGAACTTTTAACTCTTTCAATTCTGTTGGTGCCATTCGGTATGGTGCTTTAGAAATAGAAGTAGTTCCTGGCATAACATCAATCACAAATTCGATCTCTCGATTCGGTGGTAGTCCCGGTAAATCATCTGGAAATACCTCAACAAATTCTTGAACCACATCTACATTTTCTGGCTTTAATTGTGCTTCAACTGAGGTGTCCAGAACACTTGCCAAATACCCAACACAACCTTTATTCAACATCTTTTGAGCTTTCAATGCAGATATAATTGGTAAGGACCGTGAGAATGAGATACCATTAAACATAAACTGTTCTTCCCCAGGTGGCTGAAAAATCACAATCTTCTTATTACAATCAATTGTTGCATGATATTTGGTAAGCCAATCCATACCTAGAATAACCTCAAAATTTGGCATCGGTAAAACAACAAGATCTGCATAGAGAGTCCTATCACTAATCTGAATAGAACAAGCCCTTAACATTTGGTTGGAATCCATCTCTTCCCCAGATGGAACAGTCACACTGTACCTTACTTTTAATAAATCTGGTGTAATGCCCAATTTTCTCACAAATGCACATGATGCAAATGAATGCGTAGATCCAGAATCTATCAATGCAATTGCAGGTATCCCAAAAATTAAAATAGTACCTGTGACTACGGAAGCATCTGCATCAGCTTGTTCTTGTGTCATTGCATACACTCTCCCCTGAACTTTCCCCTGTACTGTTGGGCAATCCTTTGCTATATGTCCAGGCTTTTTACACTTAAAGCAACGATTAGTACCACTATAGCATTCCCCAAAATGATTCTTCCCACACTTAGTACATTTAGGCCTTTCAATTGTAGAAGAAGTCTGTCCAACTCTAGGACGCTTTTCATTCCCTTGGCTTAATTTTTGCTCTCCTTTCTTCCACTGGTTTAGATTTCTTGGAGTGAATACTTGCTTCTTTTGTTGTTGGAATTTCTCAATCTCTTTCTCATCTAAATCAGCCATCAAAGACTTGTCCACCAGTTCTCTAAACTCTGTTACTGAAGACATTCTCACATCTCTTCTAATTTCAGGATTAAGGCCCCTCAAGAAATGATCCATCTTCTCATTGTTGTCTCTGGCAATGTATGGCACATACTTGCAACCCTGTTCAAATTTTCTCACATAATCACATACAGACATCGCTCCTTGTTTTAACTCCAAGAATTCCTTTACTCTGAGTGACCTAGCATCCCTGGTGAAATACTTATCATAAAAGATTGTTTTAAACCTCTCCCAAGTTAGTTCTTCCATATTCACTGCAAGTTTAGCTCCTTCCCACCATGTTCTAGCATCCTTCTTCAACAAGAAAATTGCACAGAGTACCTTCTCAGCATCATCAATTCGCATGTAGTCAAAGATAGTGTCCAAAGATTTCACCCATTCCTCTGCAACCATGGGATCAGACCCACCATTAAAATCAACCGGTTCCATATTTCTAAACTTCTCATATACAGCCTGTGAAGGATCCTGTCGAGCTTGTGGTGGAGGAAGGCGCTGATTCTGTTCTTGGGTTCTTTGTTGCATATCTAGCAATTGTTGTATCTGTTCACCATGCATTCTAGTTTGTTGTTGAATGAGATCAGTCAAATTATCCACCACACTATGATTACCCTCATGATCATCCATTGTCTTCCTTTTTGGTGCCATGACCTGATATGCATTGCCCAGTCTCATTCCATTCATTAGCCAATAATAAATGCATAATCATGACAATAACATGGAATGAAATATAATCAAATAAACATAAAAGCAAATAAACATGCAGTTGACCAAGTTTCCCAGCCAGGATGTGTTCATATGCCTTCTTCTGTCTACAGGAACGACTAAACCTCCGCTCTGATACCACAAACTGTAACACCCCTTAACCTAGCTGCAGAGCCTAAACAAACTGATACAGTTAAGTCAAGAAATGTTAAATTTTTTTTCATCTTTACTAGAGTTATGGTTTTTAATAAAAGTTCCCATTCTTAGCTATAAGAGAAAGAACTTGAATCATTTTTAACACACCATATACATATATCAAAACTGAGTACATCTGTTTACAAAACCATAACAGAGCGGCTTATTTAAAAACAAAACTATGTTTTCAAAATAAACTACAAAACATGTCGAAGCATGGCATATGAACAAATCTCTGTCCGGCCGCTCTAGAGACTTAGTCAACCTCTAAACCTGTACATTTCCACCTGCATCACATGAATCTAATGAGCTAAAGGCTCAGTAAGGTGAAACTGATGCAATAACAAATAACATATATGCACATCTCATAAATCATTAAATGCAATATTCTATTTAATAATTTTCATTCATAAATCATTCTTTAGGGCCCTTGAAGTGTGGTACCTAACTAATAGTGATAGACCATAGTTTTCGGAACCTGTTCATAATGATTGGCCAATAAGAGAACTAATACGGGGTTTCCATACTTGGTCTTTCAACCTCAGGTATTAGCCGTATTCTATCTCATTCATTGTGGCTTTCCTATACCGGTTTTTCAACCTCAAGTATTTGCCACCATTTGTTGGGTCCGCCGGTCCCTCCCGCATCCCTCGTCTACCCGACCATCAATCAAGTACCATACTTCCTTTTCAAAAACCTCATTATATTCTTAATAGTATCACGCTTCATAAACCATAAATGCATCAAACATTACATCATTTGACAAACAACAACAATCACATTAAAACATGAACAAACATTATATGATTCTTGTGATACACCAAATGAAAGCTTCAACTTACCTCAAGTCCACTTTGTGCTAGGTGAAAAGGCCAATCTCTTTGGAAGATAGGATGTGTTAAAGGCCTAACATAATCAAATCATGTACCATTTAATATCCTTTTTATAAATCATTTAGTCTATTCTAGTTAAAGTTTATATACACTTTTCAATCTTTTGTAAAGAATTACATATCAATTACATAACCTTAAAAACAATGCATACTCCATATTTTACTACTAATTCAAAATATTAAACATTAGGGCAGCCATTAAATAACTAATAATTCAAATATGATTATTAGGGCAGCCCCTAAAACATGAACACAATCCGAATTAAAATGATGTAAACTTGATTCTAACTTAAATTGATTCTAACCTTCAATTAAGCAAACTAATTGCTATTGTTTTCAATCATTCAAAGAAACTTCCAAACACCATATAAGCATTACAAAATCAATAGAAACAAGTAAATTAAACAATTTCACAAGACTATCAATTTTGCTAAAAATTAGCTTAACTAGCTTGGTTTTGGCTTCAAGTGTAACTTACTTAAGTTTTCAATCCTACAAAAGCATACTAAAACATGTAACCATCCAAGATACTACAAATTCATCATAAGAAACATTGAAAAAGAATATACCTTGATTAAGTTGGATTTAAGCTTCAAAATCAACGGTTTTCAAGCTTAAAAGGATGGAAACTTGTTCTAGCTTGTGTTCTATGGATTCCTATGGATTGAATTCAACTTTTGTGAGTATGAGAGTGTAGAAATTTGGGAGAAACTTAGGAGAATAAGGGCTGGTCGTTTTTGAGGTGCTTCCACAAGAAATATGCCTGAAAATGATTTCTTTGACCTTTCAAAGAGAGGTAAGTGGAGGGTGATGATTGGTTGCATCATGCTTGGTGTCTTCTCATGCCAAAAGCCACGTTCATGGGCTTAGGAGATGACAAAAATTGATGCTTTGGTGTTATAATCAAGTGCAATGCGGTTTAGAATGGTTTTATTCAACCTAGTCAACCAACCAATCAAATTGCACCATTGTGCATACTTTTAGTTCTTAGCCAATGTAACATATTTCAAGTAAATATTTAGACAATTAATCACTGTAGCATATAACTAGTATGGAGCAATACAAATAATTCATTTCATAGCCATTCAACACATCAATCTTCCTTAACCGAGATACCGAGCTTTTCACTGCAAAAAGGGCACTTAAGGAATATGTTAAATTAAGAAATGAAAGTTTGATCTCATATTTCATGTACTAATGCATGTTAAATCATAACTGAAGCATATAATAACAATTATTCATGTTCGTGCAATCATGCTATTTGTAAGCCATAATTCAATAATGCACATTGATTAGATGCAAATTCATGCAAAATGCTTATTATTGGCTATATAGGAGAGAATTGAGAATTGGGCATTACACATTTTCTGTTAGGATTACTTTGTTTTATAAAGCTGAATTACTGAATAACCTAAAAACAAAATAAATTAAATCCTAGAAAACTAGCCCTTTTATTGATTAAAGTAAAATGTCCAATATTAAGAAAAGAAAATAAGAAAGGCCAATCCCTTTCAATCGCGAAAGTAAATGGCAACTAATTATCCATAAAGGTTTTCAAAGAAAATAAGGATAGTTAAACCCTTAGAATCAATCAAGAAAGTAAAGGGCGATTAGTGTTTTGAAAATAGGGAACTAATTTATCCTTTATTACAGAGTGTTTATTCGATAATAACTTACAAAAATTCAAAAATTTGCAGACTTTCCTATTACCCAAATTAATCAGTATGTTGAAATTGACAAATTGAAAAGCTTTCCTTAATGACATTGATAGCCAATGATCTTATTTTGGACCCAACTTAATAAAGCCGAATCTAATGAATCAGCCCGTTGCGAGCATCTTTATATCTTCTAGCCCTTACCCTTATTATTAGTCCAACAAGAACATGCAATGGATCATTTAATGATGCTCCATTATTCTCATAATTCACAATGAAAAATGAGACCCGAATATCCTTAAGGGTATTTTTCCTGGGATCGTCTTAACTCAAATTCACAATCTTGCAAGAGTAACGACCTTAACCCATTATCTATTAAAAGATAAGAAACAAAGGTATAAGAAACTTGGGTAGACACCACACTCAAGACAGATGAGAAAGATTGTGAGTGATAGGTCAATGATGAACGCTAGAAGAAGAATCTTAACAATAAGAAAATGCTTCTTTGAAGGACCGAAGAAGAAAACTCCCACAAATATTATTTCAATCTTGAATCATTTTCTATCAGGATTACTTTATTTTACAAAGTCGAATTACTAAATAACTAAAAACAAAGTAAATCAAAATACTAAACAACTAATCCGTACTATCAAAAAAGTAAAATATTCAATAATAGGAAAAGAAAATAAGAAAGGTCGTTCCCTTACAATCACAAAAGTAAATGGCAATTAATTGTCTTGAAAAGTTTTTCAAAGAAAACAAAGGATAGTCAATCCCTTAAATCAATCCAGAAAGTAAACAACGATTTATTGTCTTGAAAATATGCAAGTAAGTTGCCCTTTATTGCAAAATCTTTATTTGGTAACAACATACTGAAAATTGGCAAATTTGCAAGCTTTCTTCATTCCCAAATCAATCAATATACTGAAATTGACAAATTGAGAAGCTTTCCTTAATGACATTGACTAGCCAATGATCTTATTTTGGACCCATCTTAAATTGCAACATATTAGAATCAATTCGAATATAATGAATCGGCCCAATAAGGCCTTGTCCTTATTATTAGTCCAACAAGAACATGCAATGGATACTTTAATGATACTTCATTATTCTCATCATTAAAAGATAAGAACATCACAATGAAAAATGAGACCCGAATATCCTTAAAGGTATTTTTTCTGGGATCGTCTTAATTCAGATTCACAATCTGGCAAGAACAATGATTTTGGCCCATTATCTATTAAAAGATAAGAAACAAAGGTGTAAGAAACTTGGGTAGATGGCAGCTCGAAACAGATGGGAAAGATTGTGAGTGATAGGTCAAGGATGAACGC
>CM033120.1:4163040-4235953 GCA_019321725.1 Paulownia fortunei | reverse complement strand
CTGCATGTCATCAGATTCTCTATTAAGCACCTTCGAGTTACATACTTAGGAGCTCCACTCTATAAAGGCAACAAAAAATGCTCACTCTTCCAGAATCTAATTTATAAAATGAGGAGTAAGTTGCAAGGCTGGGAAAAATCAACATTATCCCATAGAGGTAGATTGGCGTTGATAAAAAGCACCCTATCCGCTATACTTATATATCTTTTGCAAGTGTTACAACCTCCTAAAATGGTCCTTCACCGCATTGATCAGATTATGGCAAGATTCTTTTGGGGAAATTATGGCGAACATAGATGGATGCATTGGGTTTTGTGGGATAACATCCGTCAACCAATTAAAGAAGGGGGCCTTGGAGTTAGGAAACTCACAGACATGGTACAAGCTTCCTCGCTCAAATTGTGGTGGAGATTCCGATCACTCTCATCCTTGTGGGCATCATTCATGCAGCAAAAATACTATGGTTGCTTATTCCCAGGGGTTGTAAAACTCTCAGTTCATGACAGTGCCATTTGGAAGCACATGTGCAAAGTGAGATAGGTTGCTCAAGAAAATATTTTCTGGATTTTAGGGGATGGTCAGGCTTATTTTTGGCAGGATCATTAGGTTGGTGATGCTCCTCTTGCATCAACTCTTCAAAGGGATTTGGTGGGATACAGTTCAGTGAACTTTTATTGGAGCAAAGGGCAATGGAATGACAGCAGAATTAGACAACTTCTGCCACATAATGTCGCGAGAAAAATCTGCAATATGCCCATCTCTGATTCCTCTAAGGATGGTATGAAATGGAAACCATCTTTGAATGGGGAATTCTCTATATCATCGGCTTGGAATTTAATTCGCAGCAGTAGAACCAAAAGACAGCTTCTTGGGAACTTTTGGTGCACCCAATTCACTCCACA
Organism: Paulownia fortunei; assembly: GCA_019321725.1. NCBI lineage: Eukaryota > Viridiplantae > Streptophyta > Magnoliopsida > Lamiales > Paulowniaceae > Paulownia > Paulownia fortunei. The sequence continues at coordinate 4,235,051 of CM033120.1, read as the reverse complement.
AATCTCACTTTAATTTTAATTATGACTAAAAATTGAAAAAACGACTCAGAATGTTGGTACCTATTTCATGCTTTTTATTAAATTTTTATTTTAATTTATTTTTTTTATTTTAAAAGCTTACGTTCTGAAAAATTTATTTTTTTCTAGTAAATTAAAGCATATGTTATAACACAGAAGTTAAAATGAGGAAAAATATTTTTCTACTGTTAAGGTTAAATAAGATTAAAATTTTAAAAACTTGATACTCATTTCTCACGTACGTATTCAAATTATAGTTTAACTAGATTGTTATTTCTTTTACTGTATAATTTCAAAGAAAACTTACATTACTTTCATTGAGAGAAACAATATATTTTTTACTTTTATTTTTAATTATGGCTAAAAATTGAAAAAATGACTCAAAATATTGGTACCAATATTGGGCTTTTTTATTAAATTTTTATTTTAATTTATTTTTTTTATTTTAAAAGTTTACGTTGTGAAAAATTTATTTTATTCTAATAAATTAAAAGTATATGCTATAACATAGGAGTTAGAATGCTGAAAAATATTTTCCTACTGTTAAGGTTGAATAAGATTAAAAATTTAAAAACTTGATACCCATTTCTCACTTACGTATTAAATTTATAGTTTAAGGGGATTGTTTTTTCTTTTTACTGTATAATTTCAAAGAAAACTTACATTATTTTCATGGAGAGAAACAATATTTCCTACTTTTATTTTTAATTATGGCTAAAAATTGAAAAAGCGATTCAGAGTGTTGGTAACTATTTCATGCTTTTTTATTAAATTTTTATTTTAATTTATTTTTTTATTTTAAAAGTTTACATTCTAAAAATTTTATTTTTTTCTAATAAATTAAAAGCATATGCTATAACACAGGAGTTAGAATACGAAAAAATATTTTCCTACTGTTAAGGTTAAATAAGATTAAAACTTTAAAAACTTGATACCAATTTCTCACTTACGTATTTAAATTTTAGTTTAAGTGGATTGTTGTTTCTTTTTACTGTATAATTTCAAAGAAAACTTACATTATTTTCATGGAGAGAAACAATATATTTCTTACTTTTATTTTTAATTATGGCTAAAAATTAATAAAACGACTCAGAATATTAGTACCAATATCGGGCTTTTTTATTAAATTTTTATTTTATTTATTTTTTTCATTTTAAAAGTTTATCTTCTGAAAATTTTATCGTTTTCTAATAAATTAAAAGTGTATGGTATAACAGAGAAGTTAGAATGAGGAAACATATCTTCCTACTATTAAGGCTAAATAAGATTAAAAATTTAAAAACTTAATACTCATTTCTCACTTACTTATTAAATTTATAGTTTAAGGGGATTATTTTTTCTTTTTACTATACAATTTCTAAGAAAGCTTACATTATTTTCATGGAGAGAAATAATATATTTCCTACATTTAATTTTAATTATGGTAAAAATTAAAAAAATGACTAAGAATGTTGGTACATATTTTCAGTTTTTTTTAAAAATTTTATTTTAATTTATTTTTTTCATTTTAAAAGTTTACGTTCTGAAAATTTTATTTTTTTCTAATAAATTAAAAACATATGCTATAACACAGGAGTTAGAATACGGAATTAAGGTTAAATAAGATTAAAAATTTAAAAACTTGATACCTATTTCTCACTTATATATTCAAATTATAGTTTAAGTGGATTGTTGTTTCTTTTTACTGTATAATTTTCAAGAAAATTTACATTATTTTCATGGAGAGAAACTATATATTTCCTACTTTTATTTTTAATTATGGTAAAAATTAAAAAAACGACTAAGAATGTTCGTACCTATTTTCGGTTTTTTTATTAAATTTTTATTTTAATTTATTTTTTTCATTTTAAAAGTTTACGTTCTGAAAAAATTATTTTTTTCTAATAAATTAAAAACATATTCTATAACACAGGGTTTAGAATGTGGAAAAATACTTTTCTACTGTTAAGGTTAAATAAGATTAAAATTTTAAAAACTTAATACCCATTCATACTTACGTATTCAAGTTATAGTTTAAGTGAATTGTTGTTTCTTTTTACTGTATAATTTCAAAGAAAACTTACATTATTTTCATGGAGAGAAACAATATATTTCCTACTTTTATTTTTAATTATAGTAAAAATTTACAAAGCGACTAAAAATATTGGTACCTATTTTCGGCTTTTTTATTAAATTTTAATTTTAATTGATTTTTTTCATTTTAAAAGTTTACATTCTAAAAAAATTATTTTTTTCTAATATATTAAAAGCGTATGCTATAACATAGGAGTTAGAATGTGGAGAAATAGTTTCCTACTGTTAATGTTAAATAAGATTAAAAATTTAGAAACTTGATACCCATTTCATTTTTTTCTAATATATTAAAAGCGTATGCTATAACATAGGAGTTAGAATGTGGAGAAATAGTTTCCTACTGTTAATGTTAAATAAGATTAAAAATTTAGAAACTTGATACCCATTTCTCACTTCATTATTCAAATTATAGTTTAAGTGGATTGTTGTTTATTTTTACTGTAAAATTTTAGAGAAAACTTACAATATTTTTATGGAGAGAAACAATATATTTCCTATTTTTATTTTTAATTATGGTAAAAATTAAAAAAGCGACTCAAAATATTTGTACCTATTTTCAGCTTTTTATTAAATTTTTATATTAAAAGAGTTTTTTCATTTTAAAAGTTTACATTCTGAAAATTTTATTTTTTTCTAATAAATTAAAAGCGTACGCTATAACACAGGAGTTAGAATGAGGAAAAAAATATTTTCCTACTGTTAAGGTTAAATAAGATTAAAAATTTAAAAACTTGATACCCATTTCTCACTTACATATTCAATTTATAGTTTAAGTGTATTATTTTTTCTTTTTACTTTATAATTTTCAAGAAAACTTACATTATTTTCATGGAGAGAAACAATATATTTCCTACTTTTATTTTTAATTATGGTAAAAATTAAAAAAGCGACTAAGAATATTGGTACCTATTTTCGGTTTTTTTATTAAATTTTTATTTTAATTTATTTTTTTCATTTGAAAAATTTACGTTCTAAAAAATTTATTTTTTTCTAATAAATTAAAAACATATGCTATAACACAGGAGTTAGAATGCAGAAAAATATTTTCCTACTATTAAGGTTAAATAAGATTAAAAATTTAAAAACTTGATATCCATTGTTCACTTACGTATTCAAGTTGTAGTTTAAGTGGATTGTTGTTTCTTTTTACTATATAATTTCAAAGAAAACTTATATTATTTATAGAAACAATATATTTCCTACTTTTATCTTAAATTATGGCTAAAAATTGAAAAAGAGACTCAGAATATTGATACCTATTTCAGGCTTTTTTATTAAATTTTTATTTATTTGAATTTTTTCATTTAAAAGTTTATGTTTTGAAAAAAAATTTATAATAAGTTAAAAGCGTATACTATATCACACAAGTTAGAATAAGAAAAAATATCTTCCTACTATTAAGATTAAATAAAATTAAAAATTAAAAACTTGATACCCATGTTTCACTTACGTATCCAATTTATAGTTTAATTGGATTATTTTTTTCTTTTTACTGTATAATTTCAAGGAAAACTTATATTATTTCCATTGAGAGAAATAATATATTTCCTACTTTTATTTTTAATTATGGCTAAAAATGGAAAAAGCGACTTAGAATGTGAGTACCTATTTCGGGATTTTTTATTAAATTGTTATTCTAATTAATTGTTTTCTTTTTAAAAGTTTACATTTTGAAAATTTTATTTTTTTTCAAATAAATTAAAAGTGTATGCTATAACACACGATTTAGAATGAGAAAAAAAAAACTTCCTACTGCTAAGGTTAAATAAGAGTAAAAATTTAAAAACTTGATACCATTTTTACTTACGTATTCAAATTATTGTTTAAGTGAATTGTTTTTTTTTCTTTTTACTGCATAATTTCAAAAAAAACTTACATTATTTCCATTGAGAGAAACAATATATCTCCTACCTTTATTTTTAATTATGGCTAAAATTGGAAAAATTAACTTAGAATATTGGTACATATTTCGGGCTTTTTTATTCTAATTAATTTTATTTATTATTTATATTTATGTATGAAAAATTTATTTATTTTTTAATAAATTAAAAGCATATGCTATAACACAGGAGATAGAATGAAGAAAAATACTTTTCTATTGTCAAGGTTAAATAAGATTAAATATTTAAAAACTTGATATCATTTCTGACTTGCGTATTTAAATTATAGTTTAAGTGGATTGTTTGTTCTTTTTACTGTATAATTTCAAAAAAAATTATATTATTTCAATTGAGAGAAATAATATATTTCCTACATTTATTTTTACTTATTGCTAAAATTTGAAAAAACGACTCAGAATGTTGGTACCTATTTCATGTTTTTTTATTAAATTTTTATTTTAATTTTTTTTTTATTTTGAAAGTTTACGTTCTAAATAATTTATTTTTTTCTAATAAATTAAAAGCATATACTATAACACAGAAGTTAAAATGCAAAAAAATACTTTTCTACTGTTAAGGTTAAATAAGATTAAAAATTCAAAAACTTGATACCCATTTCTCACTTATATATTCAAATTATAGTTTAAGTGGATTGTTGTTCTTTTTACTCTATAATTTCCAAGAAAACTTACATTATTTTCATGGAGAGAAACTATATAGTTCCTACTTTTATTTTTAATTATGGTAAAAATTAAAAAAATGACTCAGAATATTGGTACCTATTTTCGGCTTTTTATTAAAATTTTTATTTTAATTGATTTTTTTCATTTTAAAATTTTACATTCTGAAAAAAAAAATTAATAAATTAAAATCATATGTTATAACACAGGAGTTGGAATGAGGAAAAAAATATTTTTCTAAAGTTAAGGTTAAATAAGATTAAAAATTTAAAAATTTGATACATATTTCTTACTTACGTATTCAAATTATAGTTTAAGTGGATTGTTTTTTATTTTTACTGTATAATTTGAACGAAAACATACATTATTTCTATTGAGGGAAACAGTATATTTTCTACTTTTATTTTTAATTATGGCTAAAAATAGAAAAAGCGACTTAGAATGTTGATACCTATTTTGGACTTTTTTATTAAAATTTTATTTTAATAATTTTTTTTTCTTTTTAAAAGTTTATGTTCTGAAAACTTATTTTCTTCTAATAAATTAAAAGTGTATGCTATAACACAAGAGTTAGAATGAAGAAAAATATTTTCCTACTGTCAAGGTTAAATAAGATTAAAAATTTAAAAACTTGATACATTTCTGACTTACGTATTCAAATTATAATTTAAGTGGATTGTTTGTTCTTTTTGCCGTACAATTTCAAGGAAAACTTACATTATTTCCACTGAGAGAAACAATATATTTTATACATTTATTTTTACTTATTGCTAAAAATTAAAAAAGTGACTCAAAATGTTGGTACCTATTTTGGCCTTTTTATTAAATTTTTATTTTATTTGATTTTTTTTTATTTTAAAAGTTTACGTTCTAAAAAAATTATTTTTTTCTAATAAATTAAAAGCGTATGTCATAACACAAGAATTAGAATGAGGAAACTACCTTCCTACTGTTAAGGTTAAATAATATTAAAAATTTAAAAACTTGATACTCATTTCTCACTCACGTATTCAATTTATAGATTAAGTAGATTGTTTTTTTGTTTTTACTGTATAATTTCAAATAAAACTTACATTATTTTCATGGATAGAAACAATATATTTCCTACATTTATTTTTAATTATGGTAAAAATTAAAAAAATGACTCATGATGTTGGTACCTATTTTTGGCTTTTTTAATTAATTTTTTTCTTTTGCAAAGTTTACATTCTGAAAAAATTATTTTTTTCTAATAAATTAAAAGCGTATACTATAACACAGAAGTCAGAAAGAGGAAACATATTTTCCTACTATGTAGGTTAAATAAGATTAAAAATTTAAGAACTTGATACCCATTTCTAACTTACGTATAAAATTATAGTTTAACTGGAATATTTTTTTTCTTTTTACTATATAATTTCAAAGAAAATTTACATTATTTCCATTGAGAGAAACAATAAATTTTCTACTTTTATTTTTAATTATGGTAAAAATTAAAAAAGCGATTCAGAATGTTGCTACCTATTTCGAGCTTTTTTATTCAATTTTTATTTTTAATTAATTTTTTTCATTTTAAAATTTTGCGTTGTGAAAATTTTATTTTTTTCTAATAAATTAAAACGTATGCTATAATACAGGGGTTAGAAGGAGGAAAAATACTTTCCTACTGTTAAGGTTAAATAAGATTAAAATTTTAAAATCTTGATAATCATTTCACACTTACGTATAAAATTATAATTATAATGGATTGCTTTTTTCTTTTTACCGTATAATTTCAAGGAAAACTTACATTATTTCCATTGAGAGAAATAATATATTTCTTAATTTTTTTTAATTATAGTAAAAATTAAAAAAATGACTCAGAATGTTTGTCCTATTTTTGGGGGTTTTTTTAATTTTAATTTAATTAATTTTTTTCTTTTTAAAAGTTTACTTCTGAAAAAATTATTTTTTTCTAATAAATTAAAAGTGTATTCTACAACACATGAGTTAGAATGAGGAAAATATACTTTCCTTCTGTTAAGGTTAAATAAAATTAAAAATTTAAAAACATGACACCCATTTCATGAACGTATTCAAATTACAGTTTAAGTGGGTTGTTGTTTCTTTTTACTGTTAATTTCAAATAAAACTTACATTATTTCCATTGAGAGAAGAAATATATGTCCTATTTTTAATTTTAAATTATCGCTAAAAATGGAAAAAGTGACTCAGCATGTTGATACCAATTTCAGCTTTTTTTTTTTAAATTTTAATTCTAATTAATTTTTTTCTATTTAAAAGTTGACGTTCTGAAAATTTTATTTTTTTCTAATAAATTAAAAGTGTATGCTATAACACAGGAGCTAGAATGAGGAAAAATACTCTTCTACTGTTAAGGTTAAAGAAGATTAAAAATTTAAAAACTTGATACCATTCTCACTTACGTATTAAAATTTTAGTTTAAATTAATTATTTTTTGTTTTTTCCATATAATTTCAAGAAAACCTTATATTATTTCCATTAAGAGAAACAACATATTTTCCAATTTTATTTTTAATTATGGTAAAAATTAAAAAAATGACTCACAATGTTGATACCTATTATCGGCTTTTTTATTAAATTTTAATTATAATTAATTTTTTTCTTTTTAAAAGTTTACGTTTTGAAAATTTTATTTTTTTCTAATAAATTAAAAGTGTATGCTATAACACAGGAGTTAGAATGAAGAAACATACTTTCCTTCTGTTGAGGTTAAGTAAAATTAAAAATTTAAAAACTTGATACCCATTTCTCAGTAACGTATTCAAATTATTGTTTAAGTGGATTGTTTTTTCTTTTTACTGTATAATTTCAAAAAAAACTTATATTATTTTAATGGAGAGAAACAATATATTTTCTACTTTTATTTTTAATTATGGTAAAAATTAAAAAAGCCACTCAAAATGTTGGTACCTATTTCGGGATTTTTTCTTAAATTTTTATTTTAATTAATTTTTTTTCAATTCAAAAGTTTACTTTCTGAAAAATTTATTTTTTGTAATAAATTAAAAGCGTATGCTATAACTTAGGAGTTAGAATGAGAAAAATATTTTTCTAATGTTAAGGTTAAATAACATTAAATATTTAAAAACTTGATACCCATTTTTCACATATGTATTCAATTATAGTTTAAGTGATTATTTTTTTTCTTTTTACTACATAATTTCAAGAAAAACTTATATTATTTCCTTGAGAGAAATAATATATTTTCTATTTTTATTTTTAATTATGGCTAAAAATGAAAAAAAGACTCGAAATGTTGGTACATATTTTCGGCTTTTTTATTAAATTTTAACTTTAATTAATTTTTTTCTTTTTAAACTTTTACATTCTGAAATTTTTATTTTTTTCTAATAAATAGGAGTTAGAATGAGGAAAAATACTTTCCTACTGTTAAGTTAAATAAGATTATAAATTTAAAAACTTGATACCCATTTCTCACTTAATTATTCAAATTATACTTCAAGTGGATTGTTGTTTTTTTTACTATATAATTTCAAAGAAAACTTATATTATTTTCATGGAGAGAAACAATTTATTTCCTACTTTTATTTTTAATTATGGCTAAAAATTGAAAAAATGACTCAGAATGTTGGTACCTATTTCGGGCATTTTTATTAATTTTTTATTTTAATTGATTTTTTTCATTTTAAAAGTTTGCGTTGTGAAAATTTATTTATTTTTATTAAATTAAAAGCGTACGCTATTACGCAGCGGTAAGAATGAGAAAAAATACTTTCTACTATTAAGGTTAAATAAGATTAAAAATTTAAAAACTTGATACACATTTCTCACTTACGTATTCAAATTATAATTTAATGGATTGTTTTATCTTTTTACTCTATAATTTCAAAGAAAACTTACATTATTTTAATGAGAGAAATAATATATTTCCTACTTTTATTTTTAATTATGGTAAAAATTAAAAAAATGACTCAAAATGTTGGTACCTATTTCGGACTTTTTTATAAAATTTTATTTTAATTGATTTTTTTTATTTTAAAAGTTTACTTTCTGACAATTTTATTTTTTTATAATAAATTAAAAGCGTATGCTATAACACATGAGTTAGAATGAGGAAAAATATTTTTCTAATGTTAGGTTAAATAACATTAAATATTTAAAAACCTGATACACATTTCTCATATACGTATTCAAATTATAGTTTTAGTGGATTGTTTTTTTTTCTTTTACTGCATAATTGCAAGGAAAACTTACATTATTTCCTTTGAGAGAAATAATATATTTCCTATTTTTATTTTTAATTATGGCTAAAAATGAAAAAACGACTCAGAATATTGGTACCTATTTTTGACTTTTTTATTAAATTTTAATTCTAATTAATTTTTTTTTTTTAAAGTTATGTTCTGAAAATTTTATTTTTTTCTAATAAATTAAAACTGCATGTTATAACACAGGAGTTAGAATGAGGAAAAATACTCTCCTACTGTTAAGGTTAAATAAGATTAAAAATTTAAAAACTTAATACTCATTCGTATTCAAATTATTGTTTAAATAGAATATTTTTTTTTTACCGTATAATTTCAAGGAAAACTTAAATTATTTACATTGAGAAAAATAATATTTTCTAATTTTATTTTTAATTATGGTAAAAATTAAAAAAAAAGCGACTTAGAATGTTGGTACCTACTTTCGTCTTTTTATTAAATTTTTATTATAATTAATTTTTTTCTTTTTAAAAGTTTACATTCTGAAAATTTTATTTTTTTCTAATAAATTAAAAGTGTATGGTATAACACAGGAGTTAGAATGAGCAAAAATGATTTCCTTCTGTTGAGATTAAATAAGATTAAAAATTTTACAAACTTGATACTCTTTTATCACTTACGTATTCAATTTAATAGTTTAGATGGATTGTTTTTTCTTTTTACTATATAGTTTCAAAGAAAACTTATATTATTTACATTGATAGAAGAATATATTTACTATTTTCATTTTTAATTATGACTAAAAATGGAAAAAGATACTTGGAATGTTGGTACCTATTTTTAGCTTTTTATTAAATTTTAAATCTAATTAATTTTTTTTCTTCTTTAAAAGTTTACGTTCTGAAAAATTTATTTTTTCTAATAAATTAAAAGTGTATGCTATACATAGGAATTAGAATGAGAAAAAAAATACTTTACTACTATTAAGGTTAAATAAAATTAAAAAATTAAAAACTTGATACCCATTTCTGAGTAACGTATTCAAATTATATTTTAAGTGGATTTTTTTTTCTTTTTACTGTATAATTTCAAAAAAACACACATTATTTACTGGAGAAAAATAATATATTCCCTATTTTTATTTTTAATTATGGTAAAAATTAAAAAAGCGACTCACAATGTTGGTACCCATTTCATCTCTTTTTTTAATTTTTTATTTTAATTGATTTTTTTCATTTTAAAAGTTTACTTTCTGACAATTTTATTTTTTTATAATAAATTAAAAGCGTATGCTATAACACAGGAGTTAGAATGAAGAAAATAATTTTTCTAATGCTAAGGTTAAATAACATTAAATATTTAAAAACTTGATACACATTTCTCACATACGTATTCAAATTATAGTTTCAGTGGATTGTTTTTTTCTTTTTACTGCATAATTTCAAGGAAAACTTATATTATTTCCTTTGAGAGAAATAATATATTTCCTATTTTTATTTTTAATTATGGCTAAAAATGGAAAAAGCTTCTCAGAATGTTGGTACCCAAATTTCTACCTTTTTTCGGCTTTTTTATTAAATAATTTCTAATATTTTTTTTCTATTTAAATGTTTACATTCTGAAAATTTTATTTTTTTCTAATAAATTAAAATTGCATGCTATATAACAGGATCTAGAATGATGAAAAATACTCTCCTACTGTTATAGTTAAATAAGATTAAAAATTTAAAAACTTGATACCTATTTCCCACTTACATATTAAAATTATAGTTTAAATAGAATATTTTTTCTTTTACCGTATAATTTCAAGGAAAACTAAAATTATTTCCATTGAGAGAAATAATATATTTCCTAATTTTATTTTTAATTATGGTAAAACTTAAAAAAAAGCGACTTAGAATGTTGGTGCCTATTTCCGTCTTTTTTATTAATTTTTTATTCTAATTAATTTTTTCTATTTAAAAGTTTACGTTCTGAAAATTTTATTTTTTTTAATAAATTAAAAGTGTATGCTATAACTCAGGAGTTAGAATGAGCAAAAATACCTTCCTTCTGTTGAGGTTAAATAAGATTAAAAATTTAAAATCTTGATACTCTTTTCTCACTTACGTATTCAATTTATAGTTTAACTGGATTGTTTTTTTCTTTTTACTATATAATTTCAAAGAAAACTTACATTATTTACATCGAGAGAAGAAATTATTTACGATTTTTATTTTTTTTAATTTCGGCTAAAAAAGAAAAAAGCGACTTTGAATGTTGGTACCTATTTTCAACTTTTTTATTAAATTTTAATTCTAATTAATTTTTTTCTTTTTAAAAGTTTACATTCGGAAAATTTTTTTTTTTTTCTAATAAATTAAAAGTGTATGCTATAACATAGGAGTTGGAATGAGGAAAAATACTTTACTACTATTAAGGTTAAATTAAAATTAATTTAAAAACTTGATACCCATTTCTCAGTCACGTATTGAAATTATAGTTAAGTGGATTGCTTTTTTCTTTTTACTGTATAATTTCAAAGAAAACTAACATTATTTTACAAGAGAGAAATAATATATTCCCTATTTTTATTTTTAATTATGGTAAAAATTAAAAAAGCGACTCATAATATTGGTACCCATTTCAAGTTCTTTTATTAAATTTTTATTTTAATTGATTTTTTTCATTTTAAAAGTTTACTTTCTGAAAATTTTATTTTTTTATAATAAATTAAAAGCATATGCTATAACACAGGAGTTAGAATGAGCAAAAATATTTTTCTAATGCTAAGGTTAATAACATTAAATATTTAAAAACTTGATACACATTTCTCACATACGTATTCAAATTATAGTTTCAGTGGATTGTTTTTTCTTTTTACTGCATAATTTCAAGGAAAACTTACATTATTTCTTTGAGAGAAATAATATATTTTCTATTTTTATTTTTAATTATGGCTAAAAATGGAAAAAGCTTCTCAGAATGTTGGTACCTATTTTCGGCTTTTTTATTAAATTTTAATTCTAATAATTTTTTTTCTATTTAAATGTTTACATTCTGAAAATTTTATTTTTTTCTAATAAATTAAAATTGCATCCTATAACACAAGATCTAGAATGATGAAAAAATACTCTCCTACTATTAAGGTTAAATAAGATTAAAAATTTAAAAATTTGATACCTATTTCCCACTTACATATTAAAATTATAGTTTAAGTAGAATATTTTTTCTTTTTACTGTATAATTTCAAGAAAAACTAAAATTATTTCCATTGAGAGAAACAATATATTTCCTAATTTTATTTTTAATTATGGTAAAAATTAAAAACAAGCGATTAGAATGTTGGTACCTATTTTCGTCTTTTTTATTAAATTTTTATTCTAATTACTTTTTTCTATTGAAAAGTTTACGTTCTGAAAATTTTATTTTTTTCTAATAAATTAAAAGTGTATGCTATAACGCAGGAGTTAGAATGAGCAAAAATATTTTCCTTCTGTTGAGGTTAAATAAGATTAAAAATTTAAAAATCTTGATACTTTTTTCTCACTTACGTATTCAATTTATAGTTTAAGTGGATTGTTTTTTCTTTTTACTATATAATTTCAAAAAAAACTTACATTATTTACATCGAGAGAAGAAATATATTCCCTATTTTTATTTTTAATTATGGTAAAAATTGAAAAAGCGACTCATAATGTTGGTACCCATTTCAAGCTTTTTTATTAAATTTTTATTTTAATTGATTTTTTTCATTTTAAAAGTTTACTTTCTGACAATTTTATTTTTTTGTAATAAATTAAAAGTGTATGCTATAACATCAGAGTTACAATGAAGAAAAATACTTTCCTTCTGTTGAGGTTAAATAAGATTAAAAATTTAAAAACTTGATACCCATTTGTCATTACGTACGTATTCAAATTATAGTTTAAATTGATTGTTGTTTCTTTTTATTGTATAATTTCAAAGAAAACTTACATTATTTTCATAGAGAGAAACAATATATTTCCTGTGTTTATTTTTAATGTGGTAAAAATTAAAAAAGCGAATCAGAATGTTAATACCTATTTCGGGCTTTTTTATTAAATTTTTATTTTAATTGATTATTTTTATTTTATTGATTTTTTTCATTTTAAAGTTTGCGTTGTCAAAATTTTATTTTTTTATAATAAATTAAAAGCATATGCTATAACACTGGAGTTAGAATGAGGAAAAAAATATTTTATACTGTTAAGGTTAAATAAGATTAAAAATTTAAAAACTTGATACCCATTTCTCACTTAATTATTCAAATTACAGTTTAAGTAGATTGTTCGTTTTTTTTACTATATAATTTTAATGAAAGTTAATTATTTTCATTGAGAAAAGAAATATATTTCCAATTTTTATTTTAAATTATGGCTAAAAATGGAAAAAACGACTCATAATGTTGGTACATATTTTTCTGCTTTTTTATTAAATTTTAATTCTAATTAATTTTTTCTTTTTAAAAGTTTACGTTCGGAAATTTTTTTTTCTAATAAATTAAAAAGATATGCTATAACATAGGAGTTAGAATGAGGAAAAATACTTAACTACTATTAAGGTTAAATAAAATTAAAAATTTAAAAACTTGATACCCATTTCTAGTAACGTATTCAAATCATAGTTTAAGTGGATTTTTTTTTTTTTTTACTATATAATTTCAAACAAAACTTACATTATTTTAACGAAGAGAAACAATAAATTCCCAACTTTTACTTTTAATTATGGTAAAATTTAAAAAAGCGAGTCAGAATGTTGGTACCTATTTCGGGCTTTTTTATAAAAAATTTATTTTAATTGATTTTTTTTATTTTAAAAGTTTACTTTTGAAAATTTTATTTTTTTCTAATAAATTAAAAGTGTATGTTTACACACAAGAGTTAGAATGAGGAAAAATATTTTTCTAATGTTAAGGTTAAATAACATTAAATATTTAAAAATTGATACATATTTCTCACATACGTATTCAAATAATAGTTTAAGTAGATTGTTTTTTCTTTTTTTTGACCGCATAATTTCAAGGAAAACTTACATTATTTCATTTCATAGAAATAATATATTTCCTATTTTTATTTTTAATTATGGCTAAAAATGGAAAAAGCGACTCAGAATATTGGTACCTATTTGGGGGTTTTTATTAAATTTTAATTCTAATTAATTTTTTTCTTTTTAAAAGTTGACGTTCTGAAAATTTTATTTTTTTCTAATAAATTAAAAGTGCATGTTATAGCACATGAGTTAGAATGAGGAAAAAAATACTCTCATACTGTTAAGGTTAAATAAGATTAAAATTTTAAAAACTTGATACCATTTCTCACTTACGTATTCAAATTATAGTTTAAATAGATTGTTTTTTCTTTTTACCGTATAATTTCAAGGAAAACTTATATTATTTCCATTGAAATAAACAATATTTTTCAAATTTTATTTTTAATTATGGTAAAACTTTAAAAAAAGCAACTTAGAATGTTGGTACCTATTTTTGGCTTTTTTATTAAATTTTAATTCTAATTAATTTTTTTCTTTTTAAAAGTTTACGTTCTGAAAAATTTATGTTTTCCTAATAAATTAAAAGTGTATGTTATAACACAGAAGTTATAATGAACAAAAATAATTTCTTTCTGTTGAGGTTAAATAAGATTAAAAATTTAGAAACTTGATACCCTTTTCTCACTTACGTATTCAATTTATAGTTTAAGTGGATTGATTTTTCTTTTTACTGTATAATTTCAAAAAAAAATTACATATTTACATTGAGAGAAGAAATATATTTACTACTTTTATTTTTAATTGTGGCTAAAAATGGAAAAAGCAACTTAGAATGTTGGTACCTATTTTCTGCTTTTTTATTTAATTTTAATTTTAATTATTTTGTTTTCTTTTTAAAAGCTTACGTTCTGAAAATTTTATTTTTTTCTAATATATTAAAAGTGTATGCTATAACATCAGAGTTACAATGAAGAAAAATACTTTCCTTCTGTTGAGGTTAAATAAGATTAAAAATTTAAAAACTTGATATTCATTTGTCATTAACGTATTCAACTTATAGTTTAAGTGTATTGTTTTTTTATTTTTACTGTATAATTTCAAAGAAAACTTGCATTATTTTTATGGAGAGAAATAATATATTTTCTGCTTTTATTTTTAATTGTGGTAAAAATTAAAAAAGCGACTCAGAATGTTAATACATATTTCGGGCTTTTTTATTAAATTTTTATTTTAATTGATTTTTTCATTTTAAAGTTTGCATTGTCAAAATTTTATTTTTTATAATAAATTAAAAGCGTATGCTATAACACTGAAGTTAGAATGAGGAAAAATATTTTTCTACTGTTAAGGTTAAATAAGATTAAAAATTTAACAACTTGATACTCAATTCTCACTTAATTATTCAAATTACAGTTTAAGTGGATTGTCGTTTTTTTTACTGTATAATTTCAATAAAAACTTACATTATTTTCATTGAGAGAAGAAATATATTTCCTATTTTTATTTTAAATTATGGCTAAAAATGAAAAAAGTGACTCAGAATGTTGGTACATATTTTCTGCACTTTAATAAATTTGTTTCTTTTTAAAAGTTTACGTTCCGAAATTTTTGTTTTCTAATAAATTAAAAGTGTATGCTAGAACATAGGAGTTAGAATGAGGAAAAATACTTAACTACTATTAAGGTTAAATAAAATTAAAAATTTAAAAACTTGATACCTATTTCTCAGTAACATATTCAAATTATTGTTTAAGTGGATTGTTTTTTTTTTACTGTATAATTTCAAAGAAAACTTACATTATTTTAATGGAGAGAAATAATATATTTCCTACCTTTATTTTTAATTATGATAAAAATTAAAATAGCGAATTAGAATGTTGGTACCTATTTCGAGCTTTTTTATAAAAATTTTATTTTAAATGATTTTTTTCATTTTAAAAGTTTACTTTCTGAAAAATTTATTTTTTGTAATAAAAGCGTATTCTATAACACAGGAAATAGAATGAGGAAAAATATTTTTCTAAAGTTAAGGTTAAATAACATTAAATATTTAAAAACTTGATAACCATTTCTCACATACGTATTCTAATTTTAGTTTAACTAGATTGTTTTTTTCTTTTTACAGCATAATTTCAAGGAAACTTACATTATTTCCTTTGAGAGAAATAATATATTTCCTATATTTATTTTAAATTATGGCTAAAAATGAAAAAAGTGACTCAGAATGTTGGTACATAATTTCGATTTTTTTATAAAAATTTTAATTCCGATTAATTTATTTCTATTTAAAAGTTTATGTTCTGAAAAATTTATTTATTTTTAATAAATTAAAAGCGTACACCTTAACTATGGTAAAAATTAAAAAAGCGAGTCAGAATGTTGGTACCAAAATCGGGTCTTTTTATTAAATTATTATTTTAATTGATTTTTTTCATTTTAAAAGTTTGAGTTGTCAAAATTTTATTTTTTCTAATAAATTAAAAGCGTAGGCAATAATAGATGAGTTAGATTGAGGAAAAATACTTTCCTTCTGTTAAGGTTAAATAAGATTAAAAATTTAAAATTTGATACCCATTTCTCAGTTATCTGTTCAATTTATAGTTTAAATGGATTATTTTTTCTTTTTACTGTATAATTTCAAAGAAAACTTACATAATTTTCATGGAGAGAAACAATATATTTCCTCTTTTTATTTTTAATTATGGTAAAAATTAAAAAAGTGAGTCAAAATGTTGGTACCAAATTCGGGGTTTTTTACTATTAAATTATTATTTTAATTGATTTTTTTCATTTTAAAAGTTTGAGCTGTCAAAATTTTAATTTTTTCTAATAAATTAAAAGCGTAGGCAATAACAGATGAGTTAGAATGAGGAAAAATACTTTCCTTCTATTAAGGTTAAATAAGATTAAAAATTTTAAATTTTGATACCCATTTCTCAGTTATGTGTTTAATTTATAGTTTAAATGGATTGTTTTTTCTTTTTATTGTATAATTTCAAACAAAACTTACATAATTTTCATGGAGAGAAACAATATATTTCCTCTTTTTATTTTTAATTATGGTAAAAATTAAAAAAGTGAGTCAGAATGTTGGTACCAAATTCGGGTTTTTTTATTAAATTATTATTTTAATTGATTTTTTTCATTTTAAAAGTTTGAGTTGTCAAAATTTTATTTTTTTCTAATAAATTAAAAGCATAGGCAATAACAGATGAGTTAGAACGAGGAAAAATATTTTTCTACTATTAAGGTTAAATAAGATTAAAAATTTAAAAACTTGATACCCATTTCTCACTTAATTGTTCAAATTATAGTTTAAGTGGACTGTTGTTTGTTTTTATTGTATAATTTCAAAGAAATCTTACATTATTTCCATTGAGAGAAATAATATATTTCTTATTTTTATTTTTAATTATGGCTAAAAATGGAAAAAAGCGACTCAGAATGTTATTCTAATTATTTTTTTCTTTTTAAAAGTTTACTTTCTGAAAATTTTATTTTTTTCTAATAAATTAAAAGTGTATGCTATAACACAGGAGTTAGAATGAGGAAAAATAGTTTCCTTCTATTCAGGTTAAATAACATTAAAAATTTAAAAATATGATACCCGTTTCTCACTTACGTGTTCAATTTATAGTTTAACTGGATTATTTTTTCTTTTTTATGTATAATTTCAAAGAAAACTTACATTATTTTCATGGAGAGAAATAATATATTTCCAATTTTATTTTTAATTATGGTAAAAATTAAAAAAGCGACTCAAAATGTTGGTACCAATTTTGGGGTTTTTTATTAAATTTGTATTCTAATTAATTCTTTTCTTTTTAAAAGTTTACTTTCTGAAAAATTTATTTTTTTCTAATAAGTTAAAATTGTAGGCTATAACACAGGAGTTAGAATGAGGAAAATACTTTCGTTCTGCTAAGGCTAAATAATATTAAAAATTTAAAATTTGATACCTATTTCTCATTTACGTATTCAAATTGTAGTTTAAGTGAATTGTTTTTTCTTTTTACCGTATAATTTAAAGGAAAACTTATATTACTTCCATTGAGAGAAATAATATATTTTCTAGTTTTATTTTTAATTATGGTAAAAATTAAAAAAGGGTCTCAGAATGTTGGTACCTATTTTTGGCTTTTTTATTAAAATTTTATTTTTAATTAATTTTTTTCTTTTTAAAAGTTTACTTTCTGAAAAATTTATTTTTTTCTATAAAATTATAATTGTATGCTATAACACAGGAGTTAGAATAAGGAAAATATTTTCCTACAGTTAAGGTTAAATAAGATTAAATATTTAAAAACTTGATACCCATTTTTTCACATACATTTTCAAATTACAGTTTAAGTGGATTATTTTATTTCTTTTTACTATATAATTTCAATGAAAACTTATATTATTTTCATGTAGAGAAACAATATATTTCCTACTTTTATTTTTAATTATGGCTAAAAATTAAAAAAAAAACGACTCAGAATGTTGGTACCTAATTTCAGTTTTTTTATTAAATTTATATTTTAATTGATTTTTTTCTTTTTAAAAGTTTACGTTCTGAAAAATTTATTTTTTCTAATAAATTAAAAGTGTATGTTATAACACAAGAGTTAGAATGAGGAAAAATACTTTCCTATTGTTAAGGTTAAAAAATTTAAAATTTAAAAACTTTACATACTCATTTCTCATTAACGTATTCAAATTATAGTTTAAGTGGATTGTTTTTTCTTTTTACGGTATAATTTTAAAGAAAAATTACATTATTTTCATGTAGAGAAACAATATATTTCCTACTTTTATTTTTAATTATGGTAAAAATTAAAAAGCGACTCAAAATATTGGTACCTGTATTAAATTTTTATTTTAATTGATTTTTTTCTTTTTAAAAGTTTACATTCTGAAAAATTTATTTTTTTCTAATAAATTAAAAGTGTATGCTATAACACAAGAGTTAGAATGAGGAAAAATACTTTCGTATTGTTAAGGTTAAAAAATTTAAAATTTAAAAACTTTACATACTCATTTCTCATTAACGTATTCAAATTATAGTTTAAGTGGATTGTTTTTTCTTTTTACGGTATAATTTTAAAGAAAAATTACATTATTTTCATGTAGAGAAACAATATATTCCTACTTTTATTTTTAATTATGGTAAAAATTAAAAAGCGACTCAAAATATTGGTACCTGTATTAAATTTTTATTTTAATTGATTTTTTTCTTTTTTAAAAGTTTACATTCTGAAAAATTTTATTTTTTTCTAATAAATTAAAAGTGTATGCTATAACACAAGAGTTAGAATGAGGAAAAATACTTCGTATTGTTAAGGTTAAAAAATTTTAAAAATTAAAAACTTTATATACTCATTTCTCATTAACGTATTCAAATTATAGTTTAAGTGGATTGTTTTTTCTTTTTACTGTATAATTTCAAAGAAAAATTACATTATTTTCATGGAGAGAAACAATATATTTCCTACTTCTATTTTTAATTATGGTAAAAATTAAAAAGCGACTCAGAATGTTGGTACCTATTTCGAATTTTTTTATTAAATTTTTATTTTAATTGATTTTTTTCATTTTAAAAGTTTTCATTGTTGAAAATTTTATTTTTTTCTAAAAAATTAAAAGGGTATGCTATAACACATGAGTTAGAATAAGAAAAATACTTTCCTACTTTTAAGTTAAATAAGATTATAAATTTAAAAATCTGATACCCATTTTTCACTTAATTATTCAAATTATAGTTTAAGTGATTTTTGTTTCTTTTTAATATATAATTTTAAAGAAAACTTATATTATTTTCATGGAGAGAAACAATATATTTTCTACTTTTATTTTTAATTACGGCTAAAAATTGAAAAAAACGGCTCAGAATGTTGGTACCTATTTTTGATTTTTTTATTAAATTTTTGTTTTAATTGATTTTTTTCATTTTAATAGTTTATGTTCTGAAAAATTTATTTTTTTCTAATAAATTAAAGCACATGCTATAACACAGGAGTTAGAATGAGGAAAAATATTTTCCTAATGTTAAGGTTAAATAAAATTAAAAAAATTTTAAAACTTAATACCCATTTCTCACTTACATATTCAAATTATAATTTAAGTGGATTGTTTTTTCGTTTTACAGTATAATTTCAAGGAAAACACACATTATTTCCGTGGAAGAGAATATAATTTATTTCCTACTTTTATTTTTATTTATGGCTAAAAATTGAAAAAGGGACTCAAAATGTTGGTACCTATTTTCGGGCTTTTTTTATTAAATTTTTAGTTTATTTAATTTTTTCATTTTAAAACTTTCCATTGTGTAAAATTTATTTTTTTTTATAGCAAATTAAAAATGTATATAACACAAGAGTTAGAATGAAGAAAAATACATTTCTACTGTTAAGTTAAATAAGGTTATAAATTTCAAAACACATGATACCCATTTCTCACTTAATTATTCAAATTATAGTTTAAGTGAATTGTTGTTTCTTTTTACTATATAATTTCAAAGAAAACTTATATTATTTTCATTGAGAGAACAATATATTTCCTACTTTTATTTTTAATTATGGCTAAAAATTGAAAAAATGACTCAGAATGTTGTACCTATTTTCGGGCATTTTTATTTATTTTTTATTTTTAATTAATTTTTTCATTTTAAAAATTTTGCGTTGTGAAAAATTATTTTTTCTATTAAATTAAAAGCGGAAGCTATTACACAGGGTTAGAATGAGGAAAAATACTCTCCTACTATTAAGGTTAAATAGATTAAAAATTTAAAAACTTGATACCCATTTCTCACTTACGTATTCAAATTATAGTTAAAATGATTTTTTTTTTCTTTTTGCCGTATAATTTCAAGGAAAACTTACATTAGTTCCATGTAGAAACATTATATTTCCAAATTTTATTTTTAATTATGGTAAAAATTAAAAAAGCGACTTAGAATGTTGGTACGTATTTTCGAGTTTTTTATTAAATTTTTATATTAATTAACTTTTTTTATATTAAAGTTTACTTTCTGAAAAATTTATTTTTTCTAATAAATTAAAAGTGTATTCTATAATTTCAAGGAAAACTTACATTATATTCCATTGGATAAATAATATATATCCTAATTTTATTTTTAATTATGGCTAAAATTTAAAAAGCGACTCAGAATATTGGTACCTATTTTCGTCTTTTTTTAAAAAAAAATTATTTTAATTGATTTTTTTCATTTAACAAGTTTACATTCTGAAAATTTTATTTTTTCTAATAAATTAAAAACATATGCTATAACACATGAGTTTGAATGAGAAAAAATACATTCCTACTGTTAAGGTTAAATAAGATTAAAAATTTAATAACTTGATACTCATTTCTCCCGTACGTATTCAAATTATAGTTTAAGTGGATTGTTGTTTCTTTTTTCTGTATAATTTTAAGAAAACTTAAATTATTTTCATGGGTAGAAACAATATAATTCCTACTTTTGTTTTTAATTATGGAAAAAATTAAAAAAGCGACTCAAAATGTTGGTACCTATTTAGGGTTTTTTATTAAATTTTTATTTTAATTGATTTTTTTCATTTTAAAAGTTTGCGTTGTGAAACAAAATTTATTTTTTTCTAACAAATTAAAAGTGTGTGGTATAACACAGGAGTTAGAATGAGGAAAAAATATTTTCCAATCGTTATGGTTAAATAAGATTAATAATTTAAAAACTTGATACCCATTTCTCATTAACGTATTCAAATTATAGTTTTAGTGGATTATTTTTTCTTTTCACCGTATAATTTTAAGGAAAAATACATTAATTTCCATTGAAAGAAATAATATATTTCCTACTTTTATTTTTAATTATGGCTGAAAATTGAAAGAGCAACTGAGAACATTGGTAACTATTTCAACCTTTTTTATTAAATTTTTAATTTTAATTGATTTTTTTTAGTTTAAATTTTACGTTTTGAAAATTTTAATTTTCACAAATAAATTAAAAGTGTCTGCTATAATACAGGAGTTAGAATGAGAAAAACACTTTTCTACTATTAAGGTTAAATAAAATTAAAAATTTAAAAACTTAATACCCGTTTCTTCATTTACGTATTCAAATTATAGTTTAATATAATTTCAAGAAAAACTTACATTATTTCATTGAGGGAAATAATTTATTTCCTACTTTTATTTTTAATTATGGCTAAAAATTGAAAAAATGACTCAGAATGTTGGTACCTATATTTTGGTATTTTTTATTAAAATTTTTGATTTATTTGATTTCTTTCATTTTAAAAGTTTATGTTTTGAAAAATTTCTTTCTTTCTAATAAATTAAACGTGTATGTTATAACACAAGAGTTTGAATGAAGAAAAATGCATTCCTATTGTTAAGGTTAAATAAGATTAAAAATTTAATAACTTGATACCCATTTGTCCCGTACGTATTCAAATGTAGTGTAAGTGGATTGTTGTTTCATATTACTGTATAATTTCAAAGAAAACTTATATTATTTTCATGGAGAGAGAAATAATAAATTTCCTAATTTTGTTTTGAATTATGGTAAAAATTAAAAAAGCGGCTCAGAATGTTGGTACCTATTTTCAACTTTTTTATTTTAATTGATTTTATTCATTTTAAAAGTTCACATTCTTGAAAACAAAACTTCAAATAATTAAAAACATATGAGGCAAATATTTTCCTACTGTTAAGGTTAAATGATATTAAAAATTTAAAAACTTGATAACCATTTCACACTTACGTATTAAAATTATAGTTTAAATGGATTGTTGTTACTTTTTACGATATAATTTTAAAGAAAACTACATTATTTTCATGGAGAAAAATAATTATTTTCTAATTTTATTTTTAATTATGGTAAAAATTAAAAAAGTGACTCAAAATATTATTACCCATGTTCGACTTTTTTATTAAATTTTTATTTTTAATTAACTTTTTTCATTTTAAAAGTTTACTTTCTGAAAAATTTATTTTTTTCTAATAATTAAAGACTAATGCTATTACACAAGAGTTAGAATGGGAAAAATATTTTTCTAATGTTAAGGATAAATAACATTAAAAATTTAAAAACTTATACCCAATTCTCACTTTCGTATTCAAATAATAGTTCAAGTGGATTGTTTTTTTCTTTTTACTGCATAATTTCAAAGAAAACTTACATTATTTCCATTGAGAGAAATATATGTTTCCTATTTTTTTATTTTTAATTATGGCTAAAATTGGAAAAAGCGCTTAGAATGTTGGTACCTATTTTTGACCTTTTTACTAAATTTTAATTCTAATTTTTATTCTTTTTAAAGTTTACGTTCTAAAATTTATATTTTTTCTAAAAAAGTAAAAGTGTATGCTATAACACAGAAGTTAGAATGAGGAAAAATAATTTCCTATTGTTAAGGTTAAATAAGATTAAAAATTTAAAACTTGATACTCATTTCTCATTACCATATTCAAATTATAGTTTAAGTGTATTATTTTTTCTTTTACTGTATAATTTCAAAGAAAACTTACATTATTTTCATGGAGAGAACAATATATTTCCTACTTTAATTTTTAATTATAGGTAAAAATTAAAAAAGAGACTCAGAATGTTGGTACCTATTTGGGTTTTTTATTAAAAGTTTATTGCAATTGATTTTTTTTAATTTTAAAAGTTTGCGGTGAGAAAATTTATTTTTTTTCTAACAAATTAAAAGTGTATGTAATAAACATGAGTTAGATAAGGAAAAATACTTTCCTATTATTAAGTTAAATAAGATTAAAAATTTAACTTGATACCCATTTCTCACTTAACTATTCAAATTATAGTTTAAGTGAATTGTTGTTTCTTTTTACTATATAATTTTAAAGAAAACTTATATTATTTTCATGGAGGAGAAACAATATATTTCCTACTTTTATTTTTAATTATGGCTAAAAATTAAAAAAAATGACTTAGAATGTTGGTCCTATTTTTGGTTTTTTATTAAATTTAGATTTTAATTGATTTTTTTCATTTTAATAGTTTACGTTCTGAAAATTTATTTTTTCTCTAATAAATTAAAAGTGTATGCTATAACATAGGAAAAATATTTTCCTAATGTTAAGGTTCAATAAAATTAAAAATTTAAAAAATTAATATCCATTTCTCACTTACGTATTCAAATTATAGTTTTAGTGGATTGTTTTTCGTTTTACTGTATAATTTCAAGGAAAACACACATTATTTCCATGGAGAGAAATAATTTATTTCCTACATTTATTTTTAATTATGGATAAAAATTAAAAAAGGGACTCAAAATGTTGGTACCTATTTCGGGCTTTTTTATTAAATTTTAATTTATTTAATTTTTTTCATTTTAAAACATTGCATTTGAAAAAAAAATCTAATAATTTAAAAGTGTATGCTATAAAATAGGGGTTATAATGAGGAAAAATACTTTCCTATGGTTAAGTTAAATAAGATTATAAATTTAAAAACTTGATACCCATTTCTCACTTACTATTCAAATTATAGTTTAAGTGGATTGTTGTTTCTTTTTACTATATAATTTTAAAGAAAACTTATATTATTTTCATGGAGAGAAACAATATATTTCCTACTTTTATTTTTAATTATGGCTAAAAATTAAAAAAAAATGACTTAGAATGTTGGTCCTATTTTTGGGTTTTTTATTAAATTTAGATTTTAATTGATTTTTTTCATTTTAATAGTTTACGTTCTGAAAATTTTATTTTTTTCTAATAAATTAAAAGTGTATGCTATAACATAGGAAAAATATTTTCCTAATGTTAAGGTTCAATAAAATTAAAAATTTAAAAACTTAATATCCATTTCTCACTTACGTATTCAAATTATAGTTTTAGTGGATTGTTTTTCGTTTTACTGTATAATTTCAAGGAAAACACACATTATTTCCATGGAGAGAAATAATTTATTTCCTACATTTATTTTTAATTATGGATAAAAATTAAAAAAGGACTCAGAATGTTGGTACCTATTTCGGGCTTTTTTATTAAATTTTAATTTATTTAATTTTTTTCATTTTAAAACATTGCATTTTGAAAAAAAAATCTAATAATTTAAAAGTGTATGCTATAAAATAGGGGTTATAATGAGGAAAAATACTTTCCTATGGTTAAGTTAAATAAGATTATAAATTTAAAAAACTTGACACCCATTTCTCACTTAATTATTCAAATTATAATTTAAGTGGATTGTTGTTTCTTTTTACTATAGAATTTCAAAGAAAACTTATATTATTTTGATAGAGAGAAACAATATATTTCCTACTTTTATTTTTAATTATGGCTAAAAATTGAAAAAATGACTTTCAATGTTGGTTCCTATTTTTTCCTTTTTTATTAAATTTAGATTTTAATTGATTTGTTTCATTTTAATAGTTTACGTTCTGAAAATTTTATTTTTTTCAAATAAATTAAAAGAGTATGCTATAACACAGGACTTAGAATGAGGAAAAATATTTTCCTAATGTTAAGGTTCAATAAAATTAAAAATTTAAAAACTTAATACCCATTTCTCACAAGAGTATTCAAATTATAGTGTAAGTGAATTGTTGTTTCTTTTCACGGTATAATTTTAAAGAAAACTTACATTATTTTCATGGAAAGAAACAATATATTTTCTAATTTTATTTTTAAATATGGTAAAAATTAAAAAAATGACTCATAATGTTGGTACCTATTTTCGGCCTTTTTATTAAATTTTTATTTTTAAATAACTTTTTTCATTTTAAAAGTTTACTTTCTGAAAAAAATTATTTTTTTCTAATAAATTAAAAGTGTATGCTATAACACAGGATTTAGAATGAGGAAAACACTTTTCTACTATTAAGGTTAAATAAAATTAAAAATTTAAAACCTAATACCATTTCTCAATTACGTATTCAAATTATAGTTTAAGTGGATTATTTTTTTTTTACAATATAATTTCAAGGAATACTTACATTATTTCCATTGAGAGAAATAATTTATTTCCTACTTTTATTTTTAATTGTGGGTAAAAATTAAAAAAGCGACTCAGAATCTTGGTACCTATTTTTGGTTTTTTATTAAATTTTAATTCTAATTATTTTTTTCTTTTTAAAAGTTTACCTTGTGAAAAATTTATTTTTTTCTAATAAAATAAAATAGTATTCTATAACACAGAAGTTAGAATGAGGAAAAATACTTTCCCATTGTTAAGGATAAATAAGATTAAAACTTTAAAAACATGATACCTATTTCTCATTAATGTATTCAAATTATAGTTTAAGTGAATTGATTTTTTTTACTGC
Organism: Paulownia fortunei; assembly: GCA_019321725.1. Lineage (NCBI taxonomy): Eukaryota > Viridiplantae > Streptophyta > Magnoliopsida > Lamiales > Paulowniaceae > Paulownia > Paulownia fortunei. Next base: position 4,208,982 of record CM033120.1, on the reverse strand, counting down.
ATAATTTCAAAGAAAACTTACATTATTTTCATGGAAAGAAACAATATATTTCCTACTTTTATTTTTAATTATGGTAAAAATTAAAAAAGCGACTAGAATGTTGGTACCTATTTCGGGCTTTTTTATTAAATTTTTATTTATTTTATTTTTTTCATTTTAATTGTTTACGTTCTAAAAAATTATTTTTTTCTAATAAATTAAAAGCGTATACTATAACACAAAAGTTAGAATATTAAGGTTAAATATGATTAAAAATTTAAAAACTTGATACTTATTTCTCCCTTACGTATTCAATTTTAGTTTAAGTGGATTATTTTTTCTTTTTACTGTATAATTTCAAAGAAAACTTACATCCATTGAGAGAAATAATTTATTTTCTACTTTTATTTTTAATTATAGTAAACATTAAAAAAGCGACTCAAATGTTGGTACCGATTTTTGACTTTTTTATTAAATTTTTATTTTAATTGATTTTTTTCGTTTTCAAATTTTACATTCTGAAAAATTTATTTTTTTTCAATAAATTAAAACCGTATGTTATAACACAGGAGTTAGAATTAGAAAAAATACTTTCCTACTGTTAAGGTTAAATAAGATTAAAAATTTAAAAACTTGATACCCATTTCTCACTTACGTTTTCAAATTATAGTTTAAATAAATTATTTTTTCTTTTTACCATATAATTTCAAAGAAAACTTACATTATTTCCATTGAGAAAAAAAATATATTTTCTACTTTTATTTTTAATTATGGCTGAAAATTAAAAAAGTGACTCAGAATGTTGGTACCAATTTTGGGCTTTTTTATTAAATTTTTATTTTAATTGATTTTTTTTAATTTAAAATTTTACATTTAGAAAATTTTAATTTTTGCAAATAAATTAAATGTGTATGCTATAAAAGAGGAGTTAGAATGAGGAAAAACACTTTTCTACTATTAAAATTAAATAAAATTAAAAATTTAAAAACTTAATACCCATTTCTCACTTATGTATTCAAATTATAGTTTAAGTGGATTTTTTTTCTTTGTACTATATAATATCAAGGAAAACTTACATATTTCCATTGAGAGAAATAATTTATTCCTACTTTTATTTTTAATTATGGCTAAAAATTGAAAAAATGACTCAGAATGTTGGTTCATATTTCAGGTTTTTTTATAAAAAAATAATTTATTTAATTTTTTTCATTTTAAAAGTTTACATTTTGAAAAAAAAAATTAATAAATTAAAAGTATATGATGTAACACAGGAGTTTGAATGAGGAAAAATATTTTCATACTGTTAAGGTTAAATAAGATTAAAAATTTAATAACTTGATACCCATTTCTCCGTATGTATCCAAATTATAGTGTAAGTGGATTGTTGTTTCTTTTTATGGTATAATTTTAAAGAAAACTTACATTATTTTCATGGAGAGAAACAATATATTTACTACTTTTATTTTTAAATATGGTAACAATTAAAAAAGCGACTCATAATGTTGGTACCTATTTTCGGCCTTTTTATTAATTTTTATTTTTAATTAACTTTTTTCATTTTAAAAGTTTATTTTCTAAAAATTTTATTTTTTTCTAATAAATTAAAGGCGTATGCTATAACACAGGAGTCAGAATGAGAAAATTATTTTTTCTAATGTTAAGGATAAATAACATTAAATATTTAAAAACTTGATACTCATTTCTCACTTATGTATTCAAATTATAATTTAAATGGATTGTTTTGCCTTTTTACCATACAATTTCAAGGGAAACTTACGTTATTTCCATTGATAGAAATAATATATTTCCTAATTTTATTTTTAATTATGGCTAAAAATTTAAAAAGCGATTGAGAATATTGGTAACTATTTTCGATTATTTTAATTAATTTTTTTTAATTTTAAAAGTTTACAATCTGAAAATTTTATTTTTGTCTAATAAATTAAAAACATATGCTATAACACATGAGTTAGAATGAGAAAAAATATTTTCCTACTTTTAAGGTTACATAAGATTAAAAATTTAAAAACTTCACACCCATTTGTCATTTACGTATTCAAATTATACTTTAAGTGGATTATTTATTTTTTACTATATAATTTCAAAGAAAACTTACATTATTTCCACTAAGAGATACATTATATTTCCTACTTTTATTTTTAATTATGGCTAAACATTGAAAAAGCGACTCAGAATGTTGGTACATATTTTGAGTTTTTTTATTAAATTTTTATTTTAATTGATTTTTTTCATTTTAAAAGTTTACTTTCTACAACATTTACTTTTTTCTAAAAAATTAAAAGCGTATGCTATAAACCAGGCGTTAGAATGAGGAAACATGTTTTTAATGTTAAGGTTAAATAATATTAAAAATTTAAAAACTTGATACCCATTTCTCACTTACGTATTCAAATTATAGTTTATTGTTTTTTCTTTTCACTACACAATTTCAAGGAAAACTTACATTATTTCCATTGAGAGAAATAATATATTTTCTATTTTATTTTAATTATGGCTAAAAATGGATAAAGTAACTCAAAATACTGGTACCTATTTTCGGCTTTTTTATTAAATTTTAATTCTAATTAATTTTTTTTCTTTTTAAAGGTTACATTCTGAAATTTTTATTTTCGTCTACTAAATTAAAAGTGTATGCTATAACACAGGAGTTAGAATGAGAAAAAATACTTTCTTATTGTTAAGGTTAACTAAGATTAAAAATTTAAAAGCTTGATACCCATTTCTTATTAACGTATTCAAGTTATAGTTTAAGTGGATTGTTTTTCTTGTTTTTACTGTATGATTTAAAAGAACACATACATTATTTTAATGAAGAGAAACAATATATTTCCTAATTTTATTTTTAATTATGGTAAAAATTAAAAAGCGACTCAAAATATTGCTACGTATTTTGGTTTTTTATTAATTTTTTATTTTAATTGAATTTTTTCATTTTAAAAGTTTGCGTTGTGAAAATTTTATTTTTTTAATAAATTAAAAGTGTATGCTATAACACAAGAGTTAGAATGAGGAAAAAATAATTTCCTACAGTTAAGTTAAATAAGTTTAAAAATTAAAAAACTTGATACTCATTGCTCACTTAAATATTCAAATTATAGTTTCAGTGGATTGTTTTTTTCTTTTTACTGTATAATTTCAGAGAAAATTTACATCCATTGAGAGAAATAATTTATTTCCTACTTTTATTTTTAATTATGGTAAAAATTAAAAAGACTCAAATGTCGGTACTGATTTTCAGCTTTTTTATTAATTTTTTATTTTAATTATTTTTTTCTTTTTCAAATTTTACTTTCTGAAAAATTTATTTTTTTCAAATAAATTAAAAGTATATGCTATAACACAGGAGTTTGAATTAGGAAAAATAATTTCCTATTGTTAAGGTTAAATAAGATTAAAAATTTAAAAATTTGATACTCACTTCTCATTTACGTATTCAAATTATAGTTTAAGTGGATTGTTTTTCCTTTTTACCGTATTATTTCAAGAAAAACTTACATTATTTCTATTGACAAAAATAATGTATATCCTAATTTTATTTTTAATTATGGCTAAAATTTTAAAAAGCGACTCAGAATATTGGTACATGTTTTCGTCTTTTTTTTTAAAATTTTATTTTAATTGATGTTTTTCATTTAAAAAGTTTACATTATGAAAATTTTATTTTTTTCTAATAAATTAAAAACATATGCTATAATACATGAGTTAGAATGAGGAAAATACTTTCCTACTTTTAAGGTTAAATAGGGTTAAAAATTTAAAAACATTATACCCATTTGTCACTTACGTATTTAAATTATAGTTTAAGTAGATTATTTTTTTTACTGTATAATTTCAAGGAAACCTTACATTATTCCATTGAGATATACAATATATTTCCTACTTTTATTTTTAATTATGGCTAAAAATTGAAAAAGCGACTCAAAATGTTAGTACCTATTTCGGGTTTTTTTATTAAATTTTTATTTTAATTGATTTTTTTCATTTTAAAAGTTTACTTTCTGGAAAATTTACTTTTTTCTTAAAAATTAAAACTGTATGCTATAATCAAGGAGTTAAAATGAGGAAAAATATTTTTCTAAGTTAAGGTTAAATAACATAAAAAATTTAAAAATTTGATACTAATTTCTCAGTTACGTATTCAAATTAAAGTTTAAGTAGATTGTTTTTTTCTTTTTACTGCATAATTTCAAGAAAAACTTACATTATTTCCATTGAGAGAAATAATATATTTCCTAATTTTATTTTTAATTATGGCTAAAATGAAAAAAAGCGACTCAAAATGTTGGTACTTATTTTTTACTTTTTCATTAAATTTTAATTCTAATTAATTTTTTACTTTTTAAAAGTTTACGTTCTGGAAAAAAAATTCCACTAAACTAAAAGTGTATGATATAACAGAGGAGTTAGAATGAGGAAAAATACTTTCATATTGTTAAGGCTAAATAAGATTAAAAATTTAAAAATTTGATACCTATTTCTTATTAACGTATTCAAATTATAGTTTTAGTGGATTGTCTTTTTGTTGTTAGTGTAGGATTTCAAAGAAAACTTACATTATTTTCCTGGAGAGAAACAATATATTTCCTAATTTTATTTTCAGTTATGGTAAAAATAAAAAAATGACTCAAAATGTTGATACATCTTTCGGGTTTTTTTATTAAAATTTTATTTTAATTGAATTTTTTCATTTTAAAAGTTTGCATTGTGAAAAAATTATTTTTCCTAATAAATTAAAAATGTATGCAATAACACATACTTTTAACTTAAATAAGATTAAAAATTTAAAAACTTCATACTTATTTCTCACATAAATATTCAAATCATAGTTTTAAGTGTATTGTTTTTTCTTTTTACTATATAATTTCAAAGAGAACTTATATTATTTTCATCGAGAGAAACAATATATTTCTTATTTTTATTTTTAATTATGGCTAAAAATTAAAAAAATGACTCATAATGTTGGTGCCTATTTCGGCTTTTTTATTAAATTTATATTTTAATTGATTTTTTTCATTTTAATAGTTTGCGTTCTGAAAATTTTATTTTTTTCTAATAAATTAAAAACGTATGCTATAACACAAGAGTTAGAATGAGGAAAAATATTTTCTAACGTTAAGGTTAAATAAAATTAAATATTTAAAAACTTAATACCTATTTCTCACTTACATATTCAAATTATAATTTAAGTGGATTGTTTTTTCTTTTTACTGTATAATTTCAAGGAAAACTTACATTATTTCCTTTGAGAGAAATAATATTTTCCTACTTTTATTTTTAATTATGGAAAAAAATTAAAAAATGGACTCAGAATGTTGGTACCTATTGCGGGTTTTTTTATTAAATTTCTAATTTATTTGATTTTTTTCATTTTAAAAGGTTACGTTATGAAAAATTTATATTTTTCAAATAAATTAAAAGCGTATGCCATAACACAAGAGTTAGAATGAGGAAAAGGTTAAATAAGATTAAAAATTTAAAAACTTGATCCTCATTTGTCACTTACGTATTCAAATTATAGTTTAAGTGAATTATTTTTTTTTTTACTGTATAATTTCAAGGAAAACATACACCATTTCCATTGGCAGAAACAATATACTTCATACTTTTATTTTTAATTATGGCTGAAAATTGAAAAAACAACTCAGAATGTTGGTACGTATTTCATGCTTTTTATTAAATTTTTATTTTAATTGATTTTTTTTAGTTTAATATTTTATGTTTTGAAATTTTTAATTTTTATAAATAAATTAAAAGTGTATGCTATAACACATGAGTTAGAATGAAGAAAAACACGTGTCTACTATTAAGGTTAAATAAGATTAAAAATTAAAAAACTTGATACTCATTTCTCAATTACGTATTCAAATTATAGTTTAAATAGATTGTTTTTTCTTTTTACTGTATAATTTCAAGGAAAACTTACTTTATTTTCATTGAGAGAAATAATTTATTTCTACTTTTATTTTTAGTTATGGCTCAAAATTGAAAAAGCGACTCAGAATGTTGGTTCCTATTTTGATCTTTTTTATTAAATTTTTATTCTAATTAATTTTTTTTCCTTGTAAAAGTTTATGTTCTAAAAAATTTATTTTTTCTAATAAATTAATAGTGTATGCTATAACATAGGATTAAAATGAGGAAAACTATTTTCCTATAATTAAAGTTAAATAAGATTAAAAATTTAAAAACTTCATACCATTTCTCACTTACATATTCAAATTATAGTTTAAGTAGATTGTTTTTTATTTTTACTGTATAATTTCAAGGAAAACATACATTATTTCCATTGACAGATACAATATATTTCCTACTTTTATTTTTAATTATGGTAAAAATTAAAAAAGCGACTCAAAATGTTGATACCTATTTGAGGCTTTTTTATTAAATTTTTAATTTAATTGATTTTTTTCATTTTCAAGTTTACATTCTGAAAATTTTATTTTTTTCTTATAATTAAAAGTGTATGCTATAATACAGGAGTTAGAATGAGGAAAAATACTTTCCTACTGTTAAGGTTAAATAAGATTAAAAATTTAAAAACTTGATACCCATTTCTCACTTACGTATTCAAATTATAGTTTAATTAGATTATTTTTTTCTTTTTACTCTTTAACTTCATGGAAAATTTACATTATTTTCAATGAGAGAAACAATATATTTCCTACTTTTATTTTTAATTATGAAAAAAAATTGAAAAAGCAACTCAGAATGTTGATACATATTTCTTGTTTTCTTATTAAATTTTTAATTAAATTGATTTTTTTCTTTTTAAAATTTTACATTCTAAAAACTTTATTGATTTCTAATAAATTAAAAGCTTATGCTATAACACAAGAGTTAGAATGATGGAAAATAATTTCCTATTATTAATGTTAAATAAGATTAATAATTTTAAAACTTGATACCCATTTCTCCTTTATGTTTTCAAATTACAATTTAACTGGATTGTTTTTTCTTTTTACTGTATAATTTCAAGAAAATCTTACATTATTTTCAATGAGAGAAATAATATATTTCTACTTTTATTTTTAATTATGGTAAAAATTCAAAAAGTGACTTAGAATGTTGGTACCTATTTTCGGCTCTTTTACTAAATTTTTATTTTAATTGATTTTTTTCATTTTGAAAGTTTACATTCTGAAAAAAAAATCCTAATACATTAAAAGAGTATGGTATAACACAATAGTTAGAATGAGGAAAAATACTTTCCAACTATTAAGGTTAAATAAAATTAAAAATTTAAAAACTTGATACTCATTCCTCACTTACGTGTCCAATTTATAGTTTAACTGAATTCTTTTTTCTTTTTACTGTATAATTTCAAGGAAAACTTATATTTTTTTCCATTGAGAGAATAATTATACTTCCTACTTCTATTTTTAATTATGGCTAAAAATTGAAAAAAGCGACTAAGAATGTTGATTCCTATTTTGATCTTTTTAATTAATTTTTATTCTAATTAATTTTGTTTCCTTCTAAAAGCTTATGTTCTAAAAAATTTATTTTTTCTAATAAATGAATAGTGTATGCTATAACATAGGATTAAAATTTGGAGAACTACTTTCCTATAGTTAAAGTTAAATAAGATTAAAAATTTAAAAACTTGATACCATTTTTGAGTTACATATTCAAATTATAGTTTAAGTATATTGTTGTTTTCTTTTTACTGTCTAATTTCAAGGAAAACTTACATTATTTTCATTGAGAGATACAATATATTTCCTACTTTTATTTTTAATTATGGTAAAAATTTTAAAAAGCGACTTAGAATGTTGGTACCTATTTTCAGCTTTTTTATTAAATTTTTATTTAAATTGATTTTTTTCAGTTTAAAAGTTTATGTTCTGAAAATTTTATTTTATTCTAATAAATTAAAAGTGTATGCTATAATACAGGAGTTAGAATGACGAAAAATACTTTCCTACTGTTAAGGTTAAATAAGATTAAAAATTTAAAAACTTGATACTCATTTTTCACTTACATATTCAAATTATAGTTTAATTGGATTGTTTTTTCTTTTTACTGTATCATTTCAAAGAAAACTTACATTATTTTCATGGAGAGAAACAATATATTTCCTACTTCTATATTTAATTATGGCTTAAAATAGAAAAAATGACTCAAAATGTTGGTACCTATTTCAGGCTTTTTTATTAAATGTTTATTTTAATTGATTTTTTTCATTTTGAAAGTTTACATTCTAAAATTTTATTTTTTTTCTAATAAATTAAAATTGTACGCTACAACACAAGAGTTAGAAAGCGGAAAAATACTTTCCTACAGTTAAGGTTAAATATGATTAAAATTTTAAAAACTTGACACTCATTTCTCACTTACGTATTCAAATTATATTTTAATTAGATTGTTTTTTCTTTTTACTATATAATTTTAAAGAAAACTTACATTATTTTCAATGAGAGAAACAATATATTTTCTACTTTTATTTTTAATTATGGCTAAAATTTGAAAAAGCGACTCAAAATGTTGGCACATATTTTTGGCTTTTTTATTAAATTTTTATTTTTAATTAATTTGTTTCTTTTTAAATGTTTACGTTCTAAAAACTTTGTTTTTATTAAACAAATTAAAAATATATGCTATAACACATGAGTTAGAATGATGGAAAAATATTGTCCTACTATTAAGGTTATACAAGATTAAAAATTTAAAAACTTGATACATATTTCTCCCTTACGTATTCAAATTATAGTTTAACTAGATTATTTTTTTCTTTTTACTCATTATTTTCAATGAAAGAAACAATATATTTCCTCCTTTTATTTTTAATTATGGGTAAAAATTAAAAAAGTGACTCAGAATGCTGCTAACTATTTCAGATTTTTTTATTAAATTTTTATTTTTAATTAATTTTTTTACTTTTTAAAATTTTACGTTCTAAAATTTTTAATTATTTCTAATAAATTAAAAACTTATGCTATATCACAGGAGTTAAAATGAGAAAAAATACATTTTTACTGTTAAGGTTAAATAAAATTAAAAATTTAAAAACTTGATACCCATTTCTCACTTACGTGTCCAAATTATAGTTTAACTAGATTGTTTTTTTTTTACTATATAATTTCAAGGAAAATTTATATTATTTTTAATGATAGAAACAATATATTTTCTACTTTTATTTTTAATTATGGCTAAAAATTGAAAAAGCGACTCACAATGTTGGTACGTATTTTGGGCTTTTGAATTAAATTTTTAATTTAATTGATTTTTGTCTTTTAAAAGTTTATGTTCTAAAACAATTATTTGTTTCTGATAAATTAAAAGTGTACGCTATAACACAGGAGTTAGAATGAGGAAAAATACTTTCCTACTGTTAAGGTTAAATAAGATTCAAAATTTAAAAAGTTGATACCCATTTCTCCATTACGTACTCAAATTATGTTTAATTATATTGTTTTTTTTCTTTTTACTGTATAATTTAAAGGAAAACTTACATTATTTTCAATTAGAGAAATAATATATTTCCTATTTTTATTTTTAATTATGGCTAAAAATTAAAAAATCGACTCAAAATTTTGGTACCTATTTCTTGCTTTCTTATTAAATTTTTATTTTAATTGATCTTTTTCTTTATAAAAGTTTACAGTGTAAAAAAATTATTTTTTTTCTGAAAAATTAAAAGTGTATGTTATAACACATAATTTAGAATGAGGGAAAATACTGATGAGTAGATTTTATACCCATTAATTGAGTACCATTTGCTTAACTTTTTGATTAGTTTTCGAGTGTTTTTGTTAACTTTTGTGCATTTAGTTTGAAATATTGTATATAATAGCAAAATGAGGAGAAAATGGAAATAAACATAAAACTTGGTTTAAATTTTGATTAATCCACTTTTTGTTGCTATTGAGGGCAGTGTTCGTATTTTAATCATAACGTTTTGCTCCAATATCTTTTTGACTTATTTATTGAATCATTAGAAAGCCAAGAGATTTATCTATAATATTTATGTTTACCATAAAATCCAGTTCTTTCTATTTCAATGAGAAAAATTGGATTAAATAGTCTACACTTGATTGAACATTTCAGGTATGACACATTTTGGTATTTCAGTCATAAATATTTGCACCGATTTCATATTGAGTTGATTAAAGATCTTATCGAAAGCCAAGACATAGAGATACAATTCATATGAAGACACCAAAAGCCGATTTAGCCTAGAAATTGGTGAAAATCAGTTGAAAGAGACTACAAGCGCAGCAGAAACTCATCTTGGACAGCAAAAGCAGCGCCTAGGTGCTGCAATCACTGTCCAGGACAGAATGTGCAGCTCCTAGGCACTGGAAATCAGTGCCTAGGCGCTGCCCTCACTGGACTGCAGCATGCTGCAGTGCCTAGGTGCCTAGGCGATGCCAACCGGGCAAGTAAAGGTAAATTGGTATTTTATGCCCTCTTTAGGGCATCTCCCATGAAGTTTAAGTATTCCAAAAGCCTCCATTTTAGATTTGTAGAGAGGGAGATAAGAGAAAACAAGCCAAGAAAGAAGAAGGAAAAAGAGCAGAGAATTCTTCCAAGAGTTGAGAAGAAGACATTTACAAGGGGAAGAAACTCATCCTACTTCCAAGTTTTATTTCATTTTCCTATTTCTCTCATTAATTATGTTTATGAATATTGTTAGGTTGTCTTTCATTTTTATCATTATGAACTAATTTATTTTTTTAATTATGATGTTTTGACTATTTGTATCAATTCAATTCTTGATTTAATTTTCAAGTTGAGTTTTCTACATTGTTCTTAATACTTTCAATTAATTGGCCATTAATTGAATGATTTGCTAATTATATTGACTCGGGAGGTGATATATGTGTCTAGTTCTATGTGTAAAAAACCATAAATTACATGTGAAATATGAATATACTTACATGGTTTGTGTAGTCATGTTTGAGACTCCATAAAACCTAATGAATTGTTGATTGTTGTAATTCACATAGGAATATAGTGGGTTAACAATTGATGATATTTTCATTAGACCTTGGGAGAGGCTAGTGGATAATTTAGGAATTTTTGACTATCACTTGGGAAATAAATTGAGATTGATGAGATGAATTATTCAATTCGGACTAATGACGATGAAATCATAACCCTATGCTTTTTAAGTTAGTGAATTTTATCTTTAAATGCTTTTGATTATTAGTTTAGTTTAGTCGCATTTAGTTTCTAATCATAAAAATTCATTTTCATTTATTCAAATAAAATTAGAGTTATCATAATTTCGGTACTTAATAATTCAACAATCCTCGTGGAACGATAATTTATTAATCACTTTATTACTTGTATACGATAACGTGCACTTGCGTTCACGAATTTTCGCAACAAATACTTTCCTACTATTAAGGTTAAATAAGATTCAAAATTTAAAAATTTGATACCCATTTATCCATTACGTATTCAAATTATAGTTTAATTAGATTATTTTTTTTCTTTTTACTGTATAATTTAAAGAAAAACTTACATTATTTTCAATGAGAGAAACAATATATTTTCCACTTTTATTTTTAATTATGGCTAAAAATTAAAAAATTGACTTAGAATGGAGGTACCTATTTCGGGCTTTTTTATTAATTTTTTTATTTAAATTGATATTTTTTCTTTTTAAAAGTTTACATTCTAAAAAATTTATTTTTTTCTAATAAATTAAAAATGTATGCTATAACACAGGAGTTAGAATGAGGAAAAATATTTTGATACTATTAAGGTTAAAAAAGATTAAAAATTTAAAACTTGATATCTATTTATCCGTTACGTATTCAAATTATAGTTTAACTGGATTTTTTTTACTGTATAATTTTAGGAAAAACTTACATTATTTTCAAGGAGAGAAACAATATATTTCCTAGATTTATTTTTAATTATGGTTAAAAATTAAAAAAGCAACTCAAAATGTTGGTACCTATTTCGGGTTTTTTTAATAAATTTTTATTTTAATTAATTTTTTTATTTTAAAAAGTTTACATTCTAAAAAATTTAATTTTTATTAATAAAATAAAATCGTATTTTATAACACCAGAGTTAGAATGTGGAAAAATATTTTCCAACTGTTAACGTTAAATATGATTAAAAATTTAAAAACATGATACTCATTTCTCACTTACGTATTCAAATTACAATTTAACTTGATTGTTTTTTCTTTTTATTGTATAATTTCAAGGAAAACTTACATTATTTTCAATGAGAGAAACAATGTATTTCCTAGTTTTATTTTTAATTATGGCAAAAAATTGAAAAAACAACTCAGAATGTTGGTACCTATTTCTTCTTTTCTTATTAAAATTTTATTTTAATTGATTTTTTTCTTTTTAAATTTTTACATTCTAAAAAATTTATTAATTTCTAATAAATTAAAAGCTTATGCTATAACACAGGAGTTAGAATGAGGAAAAATACTTTGTTACTGTTAAGGTTAAATAAAATTAAAAATTTAAAAACTTGATACTCATTTCTCCCTTATGTATTCAAATTACAATTTAATTGGATTATTTTTTTCTTTTTACTCTATAATTTTAAGAAAAATTTACATTATTTTCAATGAGATAAATAATATATTTCCTACTTTTATTTTTAATTATGGATAAAAATTGAAAAAACGACTCAGAATGTTGGTACCTATTTCGGGCTTTTTTATTAATTTTTTTATTTTAATTTTTTTTTTAAGTTTACGTTCTAAAAAATTTATTTTTTTCTAATAAATTAAAAATGTATGCTATAACACAGGAGTTAGAATGAGGAAAAATATTTTGATACTATTAAGGTTAAATAAGATTAAAAATTTAAAACTTGATATCTATTTCTACGTGACGTATTCGAATTATAGTTTTAGTAGATTTTTTTTTACTGTATAATTTCAAGGAAAACTTACATTATTTTCAATGAGAAAAATAATATATTGTCTAGTTTTATTTTTAATTATGGTTAAAAATTAAAAAAGCGACTCAAAATATTGGTACCTATTTTGGGTTTTTTATTAAATTTTTATTTTTAATTAATTTTTTCTTTTTAAAAGTTTACATTCTAAAATATTTAAATTTTACTAATAAAATAAAATCATATTTTATAACACAAGAGTTAGAATGAGGAAAAATATTTTCCTACTATTAAGGTTAAATAAGATTAAAAATTTAAAAATATGATACCCATTCTCCCTTACGTATTTAAATTACAATTTAACTGGATTATTTTCTCTTTTTACTGTATAATTTCAAGGAAAACTTACATTATTTTCAATGAGAGAAATAATATATTTTCTACTTTTATTTTTAATTATGACTAAAAATTGAAAAAACGACTTAGAATGTTTGTACCTATTTTGGGCTTTTTTTAATTTTTAATTTTAATTAATTTTTTCTTTTTAAAAGTTTACGTTCTAAAACATTAATTTTTTTCTAATAAATTAAAAGCTTATACTATAACACAGGAGTTAGAATGAGGGAAAATACTCTCCTATTGTTAATGTTAAATAAGATTAAAAATTTAAAAACGTGATACCCATTCTCCCTTATGTATTCAAATTACAGTTTAACTTGATTGTTTTTATTTTTATTGTATAATTTTAAAAAAAACTTACATTATTTTCAATGAGAGAATTAATATATTTTCTAATTTTATTTTTAATTATAGATAAAAATTAAAAAAACGACTGAGAATATTAGTACTTATTTCGGGCTTTTTTTTTAATTTTTTATTTTAATTTATCTTTTTTTTTTAAAAGTCTACGTTCTAAAAAATTTATTTTTTTCTAATAAGTTATAAGTGTATGCTATAACACAGGAGTTAGAATGAGGAAAAATAATTTCCTACTGTTAAGGTTAAATAAGATTAAAAATTTAAAACTTGATACCCATTTTTTCCTTTCGTATTCAAATTATAGTTTAACTAAATTATTTTTTCTTTTTACTATATAATTTCAAGAAAAACTTATATTATTTTCATTGAGAGAAATAATATTTCCTACTTTTATTTTTAATTATGGCTAAAAATTAAAAAAGCAACTGAGAATATTGGTACTTATTTCGGGCTTTTTTTTAATTTTTTATTTTAATTTATCTTTTTTCTTTTTAAAAGTTTACGTTCTAAATTTTTTTTTTTCTAATAAGTTAAAAGTGTATGCTATAACACAGGAGTTAGAATGAGGAAAAATAATTTCCTACTGTTAAGGTTAAATAAGATTAAAAATTTAAAACTTGATACCCATTTTACTTTCGTATTCAAATTATAGTTTAACTAAATTATTTTTTCTTTTTACTATATAATTTCAAGAAAAACTTATATTATTTTCATTGAGAGAAACAATATTTCCTACTTTTATTTTTAATTATGGCTAAAAATTGAAAAAGCGACTCAGAATGTTGGTACTTATTTCGGGCTTTTTTTAATTTTTAATTTTAATTAATTTTTTTCTTTTTAAAAGTTTACGTTCTAAAACATTAATTTTTTTCTAATAATTTAAAAGCTTATGCTATAACACAGGAGTTAGAATGAGGGAAAATACTCTCCTATTGTTAAGGTTAAATAAGATTAAAAATTTAAAAACGTGATACCCATTTCTCCTTATGTATTTAAATTACAGTTTAACTTGATTGTTTTTATTTTTACTGTATAATTTTAAAAAAAACTTACATTATTTTCAATGAGAGAAATAATATATTTTATAATTTTATTTTTAATTATGGATAAAAATTAAAAAAGCGACTGAGAATATTGGTACTTATTTCGGGCTTTTTTTTTAATTTTTTTATTTTAATTTATCTTTTTTCTTTTTAAAAGTTTACGTTCTAAAAAATTTATTTTTTCTAATAAATTAAAAATGTATGCTATAACACTGGAGTTAGAATGAGAAAAAATAATTTGCTACTCTTAAGGTTAAATAAGATTAAAATTTTAAAAACTCAATATCCATTTCTCCGTTACGTATTCAAATGTAGTTTAACTGGATTTTTTTTACTATATAATTTCAGGAAAAACTTACATTATTTTCAAGGAGATAAACAATATATTTCCTAGTTTTATTTTTATTTATGGTTAAAAATTAAAAAAGCGACTCAAAATGTTGATACATATTTTGGATTTTTTATTAAATTTTTATTTTTAATTAATTTTTTTATTTTAAAAAGTTTACGTTCTAAAAAATTTAATTTTTACTAATAAAATAAAATTGTATTTTATAACACTGGAGTTAGAATGTGGAAAAATATATTCCTACTATTAAGGTTAAATAAGATTAAAATTTTAAAACATGATACTCATTTCTTCCTTACGTATTCAAATTACAATTTAACTTGATTGTTTTTTTTCTTGTTACTATATAATTTCAAGGAAAACTTACATTATTTTCTATGAGAGAAATAATATGTTTCCTACTTTTATTTTTAATTATAACTAAAAATTAAAAAAGTGACTTAGAATGTTGGTACCTATTTTGTTTTTTTTTTAATTTTTTTATTTTAATTGATTTTTTTAAAAAAAATTACGTTCTAAAAAATTTATTTTTTCTAATTAGTTAAAAGTATATGCTATAACACAGGAGTTAGAATGAGAAAAAATAATTTTCTACTGTTAAGGTTAAATAAAATTAAAAATTTTAAAACATGATACCCATTTTTTCCTTTCGTATTCAAATTATAGTTTAACTGAATTATTTTTTCTTTTTACTATATAATTTCAAGAAAAACTTATATTATTTTCAATGATAGAAATAATATTTCCTACTTTTATTTTTAATTATGGCTAAAAATTGAAAAAGCGACTCAAAATGTTGGTATCTATTTTAAGCTTTTTTATTAAATTTTATTTTTAATTAATTTTTTTATTTTTAAAAGTTTACGTTCTAAAAAATTTATTTTTTTGTAATAAATAAAAAATGTATATTATAATAGAGGAGTTAGAATGGGAAAAAATACTTTCCTACTGTTAAGGTTAAATAAGATTATAAATTTAAGAACTTGATATTCATTTCTCCGTTACGTATTCAAATTATAGTTTAAATAGATTATTTTTTCTTTTTAATATATAATTTCAAGGAAAACTTATATTATTTCTAATGAGAGAAACATATATTTCCTATTTTTATTTTTAATTATGGTTAAAAATTAAAAAGGCGGCTCAAAATGTTGATACCTATTTCAGACTTTTTTATTAAATTTTTATTTTAATTGATTTTTTTCTTTCTAAAAGTTTACATTCTAAAAAAATTAATTTTTACTATTAAAATAAGATTGTATTCTATAACACATGAGTTAGAATGAAGGAAAATACTTCATACTGTTAAGGTTAAATAAGATTAAAAATTTAAAAATGTGATACCCATTTCTCCTTTTCGTATTCAAATTATAATTTAACTGGATTATTTTTTCTTATTAATGTATAATTTCTAGGAAAACTTGCATTATTTTCAATGAGAGAAACAATATATTTTCTACTTTTATTTTTAATTACGGATAAAAATTACAAAAGCGACTTAGAATATTGATTAAACTAAGTATATTATTACATATTTATATTTTTATATTTTTTAAATTTTAAAGTGAAACTACTATCTAATCTTCTAACTAATTTTAATTTAAATATATTATCTTAAAGTATGATATTTGATTAGTTTTATTTTTATTATTTTATATTTTTTTTCTTATTTTATCTTAATTTTTATTTTATTATCTTAAGTTTGACTTTTATTTTTTATTTTTATTATTCTAAATCGATGGTTCTATAGTATATTATTAAATTTTATTTATTGCTCTAAGTTGATTAATCTAAATTTATTATTCTCTATTTATATTCTTATTTTTAAATATTTTAAATATAGGAAAATTTATTAATTTCAAGTAGGTCATACTCTAGATATTTCCTAAATCATACTAAGAGTTGGTTTTGTTTGATTAACCTAATTTTATTAATTATTCTAAATTTATATTCTTATTTTATGAATTATCTTGGTTTTATATAATTAGTTAATTAATTATTCTAAATATATCATTATAAGATTTGCATTGATTAATCTAAATTTATTATTCTCTATTTATATTCTTATTTTTAAATTTTTTAAATGTACGAAATTTATTAGTTTTAAGTAGGTCGTACTCTACATGTTTCATAAATCATAATAAGAGTTGGTTTTATTTGATTAGCCTAATTTTATTAATTATTCTAAATTTATATTCTTATTTTATGAATTATCTTATTTATATATAATTATTTAATTAATTATTCTAAATATACCATTATAAGATTTGTATTAAATTTTATTTATTGATTATGCTAGTTCTTAAAGAATATTTTAATATGTTTGATTATACAAAAATGTAGTTGGCTCAGTGGTGTGAGTTTTCACCTTTTCTTCAAATGTATTATATTTGATTCTATTGGAAAACTTTGTATTTAAATTTTTTATAATTTTATCGGGCCTATTATCGAACTTCTAAATGAACCACTCGCGAACATGTTTGTGAACTTATCATACAAGTTAGGTTTGCGAATAGGTTCGTGAGTATATAAATGAGCCGAACTCAAGCTCGAGCTCACGAACAAGCTCACTAGCATATAAACGAGTCGAGCTCGTGATCTAACGAGTCAAATACTACTAGGCTCGAGTTCGGCTTGATAAAATTTTCGAGCTCGAATTCGGCTCGTTAAAGTTATCGATTGATCTCAAACGAATTTATTTTAGCCGAGATCCGAATTGCTCGTGAGCAGCTTGGTTCATTTACATCCCTATCATCGGAAGTATGTGTTGCAGTGGGCAAATAGACATCAACTTATTGTCGTTAGCCCTCCCATTACTAGGTCCGATAGTATTAAACCTCGCTATATGGATTGGTACGATCAGATTACATACCGTTTGATATCACCATCCCATTTGCCTATTTAGGAGGTGTATCAGCCTTCACACATATTAAATTTGGAAGTTATGGTAAGACATTTGTTAATAATAATTTTTATAATATGTATGCATCATATTTATGATATTCTTTAATATTATTATTTTTTTGCACGTATTTCAGAACAGAATATGACGGAGGAGAGGATTAGAATCAATATTGATGGCGCGAATGAGGAAGATATAGCTTCACTTATCTAGTTGAGAAGTGAAGCTATACACGCCACTAATGATCTCAGACGTCTACTTCGCAGACAACAAGATGTTGTAAATATACCAATGCCACCACCATAAGACACAAGTAAGAGGATAAGGAGGCGCAATACAGGAGTAGATGATGCGGGTCCCTCTATCTCGACATGTGCTGTATTTACTTAGCCATATTTCTACATCTTATGACATTCCTTATCTATTTATGTCTAGTGTAGTAGATGAGGTGGGTCCATCCACCTCATCACATCGTGTATCACACGGTTTGGATAGCACCATCTACTATTATATATCTCAACAGGCACAACCAAATGAACAATTCACTCTATATTGGGGTATGCCACCATTTATGATGTCATTCTCTACACTAATCAGTTTAGATTTAGTCATGACGCAAACACCTTTTGTTCAACAGCATTCAGGACACTATTTTGGACGTGGAGAGTTTATTGTCTCGTCTGTTGCATTTTCACATCTAGATAACGATTATCATGATCGTGGAGAGTCGAGCTCCACAACTTCATTAGGTCGGCTGAGCTTCAATTTAAACTATAGTATATGTGTTGATGATTCGATCCAAAATCAGTCACATGATACTGATGTTGTTGCTGCTGAGGGTGGACGTCAAGGTAAGCGACAACGCCACTGACGTACTTGTGGCACTAGTGGCCATTTTTAGTATTTTTTTTATTTTTGTATTTTCCAAAATTTTTATAATGTATATATTCAATACTGTAATTATTATCCAAAAAAATTAATTGTATGATTATGAAGCAAAAATAGTATTGTTACTATCTTTATTAAATACTTAATACATATTGTATAAATTTAAATACATATTATAGCTTAAGTAAAAAAATATTTAAACAATAAAAATTTATGTTATTTATTGTATAATATTATTATAGCTTAAGTAAATAATATGATTACAATAATATTGTATAATCAAATGTGTTTGCTTAAATTTTTTTCTTTGTTGATTATGTGTGTATATATAATTTTGTTTTCTAAATATTGTTATATATATATATATACAATTTTTTTATATATAATTGCACATTCCATAATTTGAGAAAATTCTGCAATTATTAGTAGTGTGTTTGGTGATATTATGATTTAAAGTGCAACTTTCAATTGCACTTGAAAAAATAATAATTAAAAGCACGTTTGAGGGTTGCGTTTTACACCTTCCCCATTATACGGTATAATATTAATTAATTTTTAAATTTATTAAAATTATTAAATTAGTTGAAATCCGCAATCCAATATATATATATATATATATATGATATATATAAATATATATATATGTGCACGCGCACACAAATATAAATATGATAGATACACATAAGCATGATGCATTTTTTTGTTTTGTTTTCCTTTATCTCAATTTATTTTTTACGAGTATTCAAAATATTTTCAATTATTGATTTTGAACCATCCTGAACAATAAGGCTAATTGTCCTTGCTGGTTAACTTGTAAATAGCTCACATGCTTTTACTAAATTTTAATGATTTCAGCTAATTTTTAAATACAATTTCAATGGAATAAAAAATTTAAATTCTAAATGAGCAACAAAAGACCTTCATTGAAAAGGCCAATGAAGAGTGGACCTTGGTTTTGAACAAGCTGTACAAGCTTGTGCTGATACACACACCAGCTTATCTGGTGCAAATCCCTCTTGAATTTTTTAATCTAACACACAAGATTCATTAAAAAAATACTGAATTTTACCATTCACTCCTTTTTTATTCAACAATTAATCAATTGAATATATTACATCAAGCATCGAAATTAATATTATTGTTCCAAGATTTAAGCAAAAGGGTAAAAAATAGGTAAATAATATTTTTTTGTGATAATTAAGAATTAAGTTATTATTCTACAATAAATTAGGTATAAAACTCAAGTATGCCTTTTTATAGTTAGTCTAATTTAAATTAATTATTCCATATTTATTAAATACAAATAAATATTTAAAATATTAATATTTTAACTTCATTATTTTCTTAAATATTGAAAGAGGGTTAACATTAAAAAATAAATTATATTTTTTAAGGGAGCAAAATGTATATTTGTATAGCTTAGGGGCAAATATAAATTCACCATTTTTGATGGCTATTGAACAAAAAAAAAGAAGGAAATGCATAATATAAAAGGCCTATGGAGCTGTGGGGGCAATGTTGGCGGGAAACGAGCTCAGTTTTCCCGCCAGAGATATGCAATACTGCCCTAGGTTCCCTTTAATTAATTCCTTGCCAAGATTAAGAAACATTGAAAAGAGTCATACACAGATCTTGTGGAGTGTAGCCTCTCCTTGATCTTTCAAGAAGGAAAGGAAAAGCGGCTAGCGGCGGATCGGAGAGATGGAGACTCATGGCACCGGCGGATACTGTGTGGACGAGAAAGCGGTGCGGGTGGAGAACATCTTCTTGGAGTTCCTCAAGACCTTTAGAGTGGCGGAGGACGGCCGTGGAGGCTACGACCCCTACTATGAGGCTGAGGTGGAGGCGATGAGGCCTAACGAGTCCAACACCATGTTCATCGACTTCTCACATGTGATGCGCTTTAATGATGTTCTCCAGAAGGCCATCTCCGATGAATTCATCCGCTTTGAGCCTTACTTGAGGAATGCTTGCAAGAGATATATCATGGAGCTCAAGCCTACCTTCATCGCTGATGACAATCCAAACAAAGACATTAACGTCGCCTTCTACAACCTCCCCTTGGTTAAGAGATTGAGGGAATTAACTACCACCGAGATTGGGAAGCTGGTGTCAGTGAGCGGAGTGGTCACCCGCACCAGCGAGGTTCGCCCTGAGCTTCTTCAGGGCAGCTTCAAGTGTTTGGAATGTGGAAACGTCATTAAGAACGTTGAGCAGCAGTTCAAGTACACTGAGGTTTGTTTTAATAATCTCTTTTGTCATCACACGCACAACACACAACCCCCTATTCCGCCCTGAATAGTGTTTTTACCCTGTTAAAAGGAGAATCCAATCTCTTAGAAATCTCTCTGCAACACAAACAATAAATGGGGAAAACCTTATTAATCGTACCCAGGTCTAATCATCACCTTTGTCTCAGCCAATGTACTGGGACTGACTTACAAACAATGCTACGTCTTATTCTATGTATGTGTTGGGACACTGGGTGTAAACCCAAAATAGGACCAAACAGAGTATTAGAAGCATATTAGAGTATGGTCTATGTATGAAAAGTACTAGTTTTAATTGTGCTACTGTTGAATTCAAAATTCTTACTACTGCATGAATAATTAACATGGTTTGGAGGATATGCGTCCTTCCCATAAACATGCGACATGTCTCTATATCTACTAGAGAAGATACTGCCAGCTGTGCTATCAGAGCTTGACGGTTGAAACTGACTCCATTAACATCACTTGTGTTTGGATGCTCTTATCTTAACTTGCAGCCAATTATCTGCATGAATGCAACATGCCAAAACAGGACAAAGTGGGCATTACTGAGGCAAGAGAGCAAATTTACAGACTGGCAGAGAGTCCGAATGCAGGAGACCTCCAAGGAAATACCCGCAGGTTCACTTCCCAGATCACTTGATGTCATCCTACGCCATGATATTGTTGAACAAGCCAGGGCTGGTGACACGTATGGACCATTTATTTGCAACACTTCATCAAGAATCCTTTGTTTCTGTTGATAGTGATCAGCACATTTATATTGTTTGCAACGGTCATATTGTTGCAGGGTTGTATTTACTGGCACAGTGGTCGTTTTACCTGATATTTTGGCATTGGCCTCTCCAGGGGAGAGAGCAGAGTGCCGAAGAGAATCTTCTCGCAAGAATGCCATAACTGGTCAAGAAGGTGTCAAAGGGCTTCGTGCATTGGGTGTGAGAGACCTATCCTATCGACTTGCCTTCATAGCCAACTCAGTACAGGTTGGAAACCTTGGTAACCCCTTCAATGTTGTAACTTGATGCATTGAATTGTAGGCAGACATTTGAGAAAAGCTCCACAATTATTTGAATTTCATTGTGTGCTTAAAGTCCACTTTTTTTAACACTGGCTTTCCCTTCTTTTTATGTGGATGTTTTTCTTATCCCATTCTAGGTGTGTGATGGCAGAAGGGATACTGATATCAGAAATAGGAGAGATTCTGATGAAGATGATAGCCAGCAATTCACTGTAAGTTCCTCGATCAGCAAATTCTTTTAGTCTGAATTTTGGATTTTTGTGTATAAATTATTAATGCCCAGTTACCAGTTTCCAACAAGTTGTAGTCTAGCCATTTTATGTAACTCCTCTTGTCCCACTCAACCTTTAAAATCTGCCTTTATTAGAAGTTTGAGACAGAGAGTGAGGTAGCTGAAGGGGATACCTACCCTCAATTTGGGGCAACTTTTTTCTACTATGTCCACTGAGACCCTCCCTCTTAACTCTTCCATATTTTCATTGTTTGACTGATTTGACAGGCAGAAGAGTTGGATGAAATCCAACGAATGAGGAATACTCCTGACTTCTTCAACAAGCTTGTTGATAGCATTGCACCAACTGTTTTTGGTCACCAAGATATCAAGCGGGCAATTATGCTCATGCTTATGGGTGGTGTCCATAAATTTACACATGAAGGCATCAACTTAAGGGGGGACATCAATGTTTGTATTGTCGGTGATCCCAGCTGTGCAAAGTCTCAGTTCCTCAAGTATGCAACTCTTTCGTGTTGGTGGAGTCACATTGCTTGTTCTATTAATCTGCTAAGTTTCACTGTTCCATTTGTCTTGCAGGTATACATCTGGCCTAGTTCCAAGATCTGTCTATACATCAGGAAAGTCATCATCTGCTGCAGGGCTTACTGCAACAGTGGCCAAAGAACCAGAGACTGGTGAATTCTGCATTGAGGTAGTGTTTAAATTCTATTTTGTTTTCTTCTTTGGATTGAGGACTTGTGACTTGACTTGTGCTTCTGGACATCTTAGAAGAAAATCTTACTATACTTCACGAGCTCTTTGATGCATTTATGCTCTATTCCTTACCAAACAATTAAGCTTCAAGAACCAATGTAAACTTCATCCCCAAATCCACATTTTTCTTTTTTATTTCCACTTTTTAAATATGTGCATGACTCTGAGTGTTACAGGCATCATTCATCTGGCAGCTGCACAAATCTAATACAAGAGGCTTGTGAAAATTAAAAGGAAAACTCTAAGTGACCAAAGAAAAAACTTCTCGTTTTTTTCTTCCTCTGCATGCTTTCCTCTGAGTGATAAATTTATAAGTTTCCGTTTAGTAGTATCTATTAATTGCTCTCAGGCTGGCGCACTGATGCTTGCTGACAATGGCATCTGCTGTATCGATGAGTTTGACAAGATGGATGCAAGAGATCAGGTAATTGTGACTTAAAAATATAATTGCTCTCCCCACCCACACAGCTGCTGAACCAACCACAATAAAAAAAATGATGTTTAATAACATTAACCATTTGAACAACTTATGATCATGCATGTACTTGAAGGTTGCCATTCATGAAGCTATGGAACAGCAAACAATAAGCATAACTAAAGCTGGAATACAAGCAACATTGAATGCTAGAACATCAATCTTAGCTGCTGCAAATCCCACAGGAGGGCGCTATGATAAGACTAAACCCTTGAAGGTGAGCATGTAACTATTATGCTACTATATGGAACAATTAGGCGGCTGCACCTAATTGTTCCATATAAGGTGCAGCCGCCTAATATGGAACAATCGTCACTTTCTTTTGCAATCTGATCAGTTGCGTGCTCTTTTGCATATTAATGCTTCTGTTATATACTTCTACAGTATAATGTGGCCCTTCCTCCAGCCATCCTTTCAAGGTTTGACCTCGTATATGTGATGATTGATGACCCAGATGATCAAACTGATTACCATATTGCTCATCATATTGTGAGAGTTCATCAAAAGCACGAAGATGCACTTTCTCCTGCATTTACTACTGCACAATTGAAGCGCTACATCTCATATGCAAAGACTCTGAAACCAAAGGTTTATCCCTCCTGGCTTTGGCAGAAATATAATTCTGATACTCTGTACATTGTCAACTCTTGCTTGACAGAATTCAATGTTATGCAGCTAAGCCCTGAAGCCAGACAATTGTTGGTGGAATCTTATGTTTCCCTTCGCAGAGGAGACACAACTCCTGGTAGTAGAGTTGCTTATCGCATGACAGTGAGGCAACTGGAGGCACTGATCAGGCTCTCAGAAGCGCTTGCGCGGAGTCATTTAGATTCTCAGGTGCTTAAATTACCTACAAAACTTAAAGCTTTCTCAAAAACTTGTCTGACTCAACTCATTTATTTGATATGGATAGGTGCAACCTCGCTATGTACGTCTTGCTGTGAGATTGCTGAAGACATCAATAATCAGGTAAGACGTGATAAAAAACTTCCTGCAAAACAAATACCCTAATTATAGCTTTTTTCAGTAAATATTATTAGTCATGTTTGTTGATTTTGATTGCCTTACAGTGTGGAGTCAAGTGAGATTGATTTATCAGAGTTTCAGGAAGAGAATAATGATGGTGATGATGGTAATGGTGGCAATAGAGATAATTTTTCTGGTCAAGGTGAGACTCTTTTAAATGGTGCAACACATCAGCCAGCTTCTGAAAATAGAGGTCAGAGGAGATTCATTCAAAATGCGCATCTTTCTTTAGCTTTCTCATAATGCAAACAACCCTTCTTTATTGTATCGCCATTATGCAGAAAGTGCAGCAGGATCTGCAAGCAGGCAAGGAAAGAAACTAGTAATAAGTGATGAATACTTTCAGAGGGTTACTCGAGCCCTTGTCATGCGACTCAGACAACATGAAGACACTCTAATGCAAGGAGGTGATCCACATGCATAATGTCATCAATTAGCTTTCATCTAACTTATTAAAAAAAAAATATGACCTTTTTATCTTGGCAAGATGGACCTTCAAAAGAGAAAACAAAGAGAGAAAAGGGATATAAGAAGATGATCTATCTATTTGTTTTTAAGTTTCCCTTATTCTAACGATAATTACGTATGACTTGTGCAGGAACAGGATTGGCTGGACTGAGACAGAGGGATTTGATACAGTGGTACATTGGTCAACAGAATGAGAAAAACAATTATAGCTCCATGGAAGAGGCAGCAGCTGAAGTCACGAAAGTGAAGGCCATTATTGAGGTAAATAGCCATGATGTGGGCATTTATTGGCAATTTCGAAGTTTTTTAAGTTGAACATAACATGCAAGTGAAAAGACATTCATGTGATTATTGGCTTGTGATGCACAGAGCTTGATACGAAGGGAAGGCTATCTAATAGTTGTGGATGATGGTAGACAAGAAATAGAAGAGGGTGAAAATGCTAGACCTGCATCAAGAAACGACAGGATTTTAGCTGTGGCGCCAAATTATGTCCCAGATTGATCCAGTATCTTGCCTGAATTAGTGAAAATACTTTCAAGCTGAAGTCCAAATGCAACCCAATCCCTAAACTGCACAACCTTACAGTTTGCAATGTGAGGATTTTAGACCATCTCTGATGGTGAAAGATGTCTTTGGCAGACTTGTATTATTGAAACTATTTATAACTGGTCTCACATTCCTTGTACACACACAATAGTAGTGTTCCCATAGGAAGTCTGAGTGACAAATTCGATAAGTCATTTCAAACAATGGCGCTGGTCTACATTATATTTTCAGCAGTAGAATCTACAAAATACTAGATATATAGTTGGTGAAAATGGCGACTATGATAAAATGTTATTATTCAATCACCAAAATATATAATTCAAAAGTAAGCTTATTTAGATTCATTTGCAGAAGTATTTTTGTGTTTTTGGTCCCAAAAACATGGTAACTTGCAGGTTCAAATAAGGAATCTTGAAAATCTTTTGAAAACAGCATGACCCTCATTTTCAAATGTATTTTCAAAGCCTAATATTATTAAAAGTCTAGATTTCATTTATAAAATTTGACTTCATTTTTAGAAACCATTTTTCACACGTTATTATACATTTCAAATTAAGTAAATCAAATGTCTTTCTTATATTCAAACACGTTTTTTCACACAAAAATCAAGAGATTTTATCCTCAAATTTGAAAGTATTCCCAAAAGAATTTATAAAAATGAATCCAACCATAGTTGGATTTCCCTCGTTTGAAAAAATGAGTGAAAAGAGGTTTTCAGGCTTTGTTTGAAATTAATTTATCTTCAGTCTCAATAGTTTTAATATTTTCAAAAAATAAAATCAACATTTAAACATTGAATCCTCTAAAACACAAATTTGTCTATTTCCAAAAGATTATAAAGATATAATCCTCTAAAACACTTATTCATCCATTCCCAAAAGATTATAAAAAAATCCTAACCATTAATGCAGACACATATATGTATGTCTTTATACATATTCAAACTATCTTATTATAAAAAATATATATTTATTTTATTTAATTATTATATTAATTTAAAAACAATAATAACAATACGAAATAATAATGTGACACTACTAATCTAACATAATATTTATAATTTTTTCTCTTTTAAAATTAAAACTAAAATAATTCACAATTCTCCATATATCTTCACACAATAAATTTTTTAAATTATTTTTCTCAAAAACACTAAAACTGGAATAAAACTAACCACAAACAAAGCCTCAGTTTTCAAATGAATTCAGGAGACTTTAAATGGAAATTATAACTAGATGAATTATGGCGTGCACGGGTAGCAAATGACCCCCTATAATTTTTTTAGTACTACAATCTGTTTGGAATTTAGAAGATGATAAGGTTGGAGCTGAGGTTTAGATTGGAATGTTAAATCACTTCACTTTCGGGATGACGACGAGGCCACAATTTATCTATATCAGCTATCAGGTGTCACTATCAAAAGAGAATTCTCTACTCAAACGCCAAATAGCGTCATCACGTCGATTGCGACTTAGGCCCAAACTTCTACCGGCTCATTTGAGCACAGTATTAGTACACTGACACTGTTGTCTGACTGATGATATCTATTATTTATTCCCCATCGATTTCTTTCTCATCTCGTAAGGAAGATGGAGCAAATGAAATGACGAGGAGAAATGTTAGATATCACTTGTGTGAATTAACCGCAATGATATTTTAAAGTTGGTGATAGTATAATTTGTAGTTCAAAAACATGAAAAATAAATTTTAGATTGAAGAATATGGATGCTATTGGATGACATTCTATTTTATGAGAAAGTATTTTTATGGAAAATTTTTACAAAAATAGTTTCGATTGGTGTTTTAGAAAATCATGCGTCATCTTTATTCTTCCTCAAATCTTCTCATATTTTTCTTACTTTTCTCCTCTGCTGAATTTAGTGTGAAAAATCACTCTATTTTAACAAAAAAATTTGAGGAAAAAAGTTGGGCTATACTTAGGTGTGTTTTGGATTTTTTGGTGGAAGTGTTTTAAAAAAATAAATTGAGTATAATGTATTGAAAATATGATGTATTAAGAGAAAAATATATTGAAAAACAAAATATATATTTGGATGTAATTGGGAGTAAATATATTTTGGGATTTTTACAACTCTCTCTCTCTCTCTTGTGTATATGTTAGAGTAGTTGTTTCTCTCTCTTTTGGGTATTTTATGTATCACCAAAAAGAGAAAATGATGTGTGTTTATAGGTGTAGAAAACCTTCATGTTGAGTTTTAATTTAATTTGGACCAACAAATTAAGTGGATTTTATTTTATAAAAATAGATATAAGTTATATTAAATATAATTTACGTCGTGACTAGATAAATTTAGTATATTGGATTTTTAAAATTAATTTTGGGTGAATCATAAATTAATGGATAAAGTAAATTATTTAAATAAATAGTTAAATATAAAAAGTTGGGAAGGTAAAAAGTCAAAATCTCACATTGAAAAAGTGGAGCAATTTTATTTTACGTATATTGAATCTCACTTTAATAAAAAGTAATCAAGTGAAACTCTCTTATGGTGCATTATAGTAATTTTTTTGGCTAGGTTTAACTAGTTCAAGGAGTTACGAGGATGGTGCACCATCCGTGCCCGCATCCGCACGTCGCACTGGGCGGTTTAAAGATGTACTTTGCATGTCACAAGAAGTTGAGGGGTCCTAAATTTTTTAAAAATTGAACCAAAATGATTAGTGTGGCTCAGTAACGTGACTAGTGGTTCGCTAATGTGGCGGATTCATTCAGTTGGTGTCCGCGTGATGTGACAATATGCAGTTGATCCATTCATTTTCTTCTTATTTTTCTCTCAAATCTAAGAGACTTTCAAAATATTTTTGTAGTTCAAAAGTTCATGTGATTTATAATGTTACTATCACAAAAAATAAGTTGTTGTATTATACCTATTGAAAAATATTTTAACCATCTCAATATTATACCTATCAAAAATTTCCAATATAAGTATATGTCATTACATGAGAACATAGAATAGTGACTAATAAGTGAATATGTTAGTGTATTAATAAATAGGTATGTAATTGACGATGGAGGTTGAGTTAAAAAAAAAAATATCTATTAAAAATCTATTAACCTCTCAATTTATATCACTACCATCTCTTCATGTGTATCACATGAGGTAATACTTAACCACAAATAAATATAATTTTTTAATATAAAATGCCAATATTCCCCAATCATTTTGGTATTAAAACAAAAGAAAGTTCATCAATTGAAGGAACACTATTATAAGTCATTCAAGCAATGTTTTCAAAATCGAACTGAATCGGCCGGTTCAACCGATTTAATCTGGAACCGGAGGTCGGTCCGGTCCGATTTTGCTCAAAAACCGTTTTGATCGGTTTGACCGGTCAATAACCGGTCAAAACCGGTTTTGATCGGTTTTTATGTTTTTTTTTAATTTTTTATTTTAAATTTTTATAAATATTTAAATTTGATATTTTGTTATATTTATGTGATTATTTGAATTTTTTATTTTATTATATGTGTTTTTATGTAACTATTTATTTATTTTTACATTTAAAATGTATTACATAACAATTAATCTATTATATTATCATTTTATATAAAAAAATAAAAAAAATTAATTAATTTTTATTAAATCGGTCCGACCGCCGATTGAATCGGTCCGACCGATTGAACCACTAATTTTAACAAGATCGGTTTGATTACTGATTCGATTATAAAAATATTGCATCCAAGTGTGTTCTTCACTGAAACTCCGTTTACAAAAACAATCATATCTGATCTCAAATTTGAATTTGGACTACTTAAGGGAAATAACTTATTGAGCAGTTTACACATAATAGTCAAACATAGGATTTATTAGCCAGCACATATTATTTGCTTGTGCTATTCCAAATTTTATGAGCGTATTTGAGAATAAGTTTTATATCACATAAATATTATGTATATAAAAAGAGAAAATATTATTTAATTTCTTAATAACATCATATCAAATATTAATGATTTAAAATCTGCATTTTTTTATTATTAAATTTAATTAAAAAAATCTTAAAAATAAAAATAAGTAGGGACTTTATTAAAAAGTAAGTAAAACAAATATATTGCTGGATTTTTAAATAGTAAAAATTAAAAAAATATATTTTTTTCAATATAAAGAAACCGCCTTCAATTTTTTATGTAGGCGCTTGTTGTAAGAAATAGAAGAGGTTGATACGACAGTTTCGTGTTTGTATGTAAAAGGAAATGGAAAAGTACGCTTTTTATCTAATACTCGAGAGAGAGTTCGCACATGTTACATACAGAGGGAAACCAGCTCATTAAAATTGAAGTGTTGAAAATGTATGCTCTATAGTAGGAGAAAACTGTTCTGGCATTATCACTTATCACCACACTCTTTTTCTTCAAGTCGTTGCACTGTTAGAAAGTGTGATCGGCAAAATCATGCAATTTATACAAACGAAAGACTAGAAGAAGAAATCACTATTAGTTTTAAAAAAAAAATGTTATTCCAAATAATTTGAACAAATGGTTATATATAGTAGGTATCTATATGAATTTAGTTTAATATATAAATCACAATTTATTTCATTACTTCCCATATTTCTAGGTATGTAGCCATAAACCCAACATGTGTATTATTCAAAAATCAATGTACTAACTGAAGTTCACGACTAAATTTATTATCAACATACATATACTTAAATCAAGCTTGCTATTCAACGCCTTCCTTTATTTCATGATCTTGAATTGGCATTCCTTCTTCAAAATTTACAAAAGTATTACATTTCTAAATTTCATAATAATATAAATACATGTTATAACAAGATGACTTCATATCCACAGAACATATACACTATACATGATCACTATATAGACACGTATAAACTCTCAATATTTTATAATAGGCCTTAACGGCCACATTAAAAGTACATATATTTAATACACTTTAAAAACATTCTTTTTAAATTCATTCGATCCCATCAATTTTACTGATTCTAATTTAAGCATGGTAGAATTACAAATAGGATCAACCATCAAGTTTGACGACCAGTTCCTATTTACTTTCCTCTGGAGATTGAGTTCATCTAGACCTTTAGAGGCCTGCACGGCAGTTCAGTTCCAGGAAATTGAGTTCCTTCCAGATCAGATATAGTTTATGCACAAAAATTATTACCAACAAAATCTCAATTTAAATCAAAATTATTGTTCAATATATATAGCACTCGAACGATGAACAGCATGGAAGAGTGGGCCGAAGTAGTCGTCTGTAACATTATTTTTCGAAGTTTTATGGGTACCATTTCTTAAATGCAATCACATCGCATAAGACGATGGTAAGGTTTTTGACAAATAAAATTATTCTCATGAATATATATAATTTCTGCTCATTCCTTTTACTTGATTTTTGAGTACAATATATATAGTTTCAGTCCATAGATTGATTGGAATATAAGATTGATTATAGCATCCCCTTCGTCCATATATGTCAATCTCTGTGTAATTGGTATAATTTCCTATCTCCACTTGATGAAAATATTTTATTTTGGAAACGGAGAAAAGGAGAAAAAACATTGTTTTACACTATAGTTGACTTGTATTTAAAAGATTGAGTAGTTTTAAATGCAAAAAAGTTTCTACACCCCTGTAATTGCTTCAATTTTAATCATGCAAATAACAATTTCATTAGTAATCCGAATGCTGTTGATACCTTTGTTTCCACCCATGAATTTGTTTTTGATCTGTAAAATCAGTTGTATTTTATTTCCTTACTGTTCTATTTCCATTTTTTTTTTAATTATTATAATTTATTACTCTTTTGGGTGAATTATGTGTGGTGTGCCAGTGATGAGACACAAAATAACTGGTGGAGTCGACAGTTAGAAGGTTGGGAGTAGGCAGATTAATTGGGTGTTAATGCTAACCCTGAAAAAAACTAGAAATGATTGTTGTCTTGTCTGGTATATGTGGGTTTTGTCCGAATAGCTAGCAATCAAGCCATGTGCATGCTCCTTGACGGCGTGAGTGACAGTGAAAACCAGCGAAGCCACGTGAGGGAGAGTTGTTATTAAGTTTGAAGAAGAAATGAGAAGGGGGGAGAGAGAGAGAGAGAGGGCGGGACCTGTCACAGATCAGCATTACCATCATTGTGGGTCCCCTTTGTCATACTGCCACCTTTCAATGAGCTGATTGCCAGCTGTCGTTGCTCAAAGATGATTGATTTTATTCCCATTCATAATTAATTAATCTGCCTTGATGACATTTCTGACCCTCCATGATTTGCTGGTAAGGAGGGCCATTTATCTTTTCATAAATCATGACTGGGTATTGGGTCTGGGTGTAAGGCGTAATTACGGGGGGAAAGCAAGCCCCAATTTATATATACTAGTTTAAAATAAGTCTTATCTGTTGCTGTTGCTGACACGCATTGAGCTAGTTCACAAGCCTTATATTTTTGCCTTGAGATATACACAAACATTTGCGACACCACACCAAATCAAAGCAGCCTTCATACTCATTAATATTCAACAACCAACACTAGTATTCTTGAGTTCATCAGCCTTCTTGAATAATAAAGGTTCTTATTTTTATTTTTTTTAATTATTGTTTTAATTCTATTCACCTCCGATTGTTTACATTTCTACTTGATTTTTTTTTCTTTTAATTGATTTATAACTACTTATTTCCTTTTTTTTTTTTTTTTTCTGTGATATTGGTTCTGTATATTTATATACTGTTTTCTTAATCTATGGCGTCTTTGTTTTGGTGTACTTGTTTATTTATATGGATAAATAAACCAAAAAATCAGTTCTGTACTGAAGAAGAAAAGGGAAGAGATCAAAAATTGAAAATAAAAAAACTGCTGTAATGATTTTTAATGTTAATTTCCATGCAAAAAAAATTCCTTAATCGGGATTACTACTTGTATATGAAGATGGTGAATTACTGGAAGTCGAAAGTTCTTCCGAAGATCAAGAAAGTTTTCGAAAACCCGAAAAAGGCTGCCGCCGCGGAAGCTTGCAAGGTCTTTGATGAAGCTAAGGTAATTTATTTTTTACTATTGGCTGGTAATTATATTTCGTTGACCTACTCTTTGGCAATTAATAGCTAGCTAGTATTGATGTGTGTTACTGAACTGATCAGGAGCAATACTCAAAAGAGTTCGAAGACAAAAAGACTGACCTTCAACCCAAAGTTATTGAAATCTATGAAGCTTCCTCTACTGAGATTAAGGTATCTCTAAGTAAACCACAAGCCCACAAGTTGACGTATGCTTAACCAAACACCCGAATTTTTCATAATTAATGTTTTTGTTATGCTAGTATAATTTGTAGAGTCGCTATCTTTTTCACGTATATACGTGTACAGAGTGGATGTTGTTTGGAGTAAAAGAGAATTTTATTTATTAACTGTTAATTTTTGAATGAAATCAAAAAACAGACTTTGGTCAAGGAACCAAAGGACTCAGCTCTGAAGAAGCACTCAGCAGCAGTTCAGAAATTCCTTGACGAGCTTGCTAAGATCGGTAGGCATCTATGTCTTCATATAGTTAACGGAGTATATTACATGATTTTATTAGGTCAACATCTGTGTTTTTTCTGATAATCCACTTGTCTTGTACATTTTTCTTTTCTTTGGCAAGAATTTCCTGGATCGAAACCAGTGTGCGAAGCGGCTTCCAAGATCGGGCCAGGATATTTACCTGGTCCAGTCTTCTTTGTGTTCGAGAAGGTCTCTACGTTTATAGTCACGGAGGAGAAGAAAGAAGAGGCTCCGCCGCCAGCTGAGGCTGCTCCAGGGAAAACTGAGGGGGAGACGAGTGTCGTAGAGGTCAAAGAAAAGGAAATTGTGGTGGAACAAGAGAAGGAGGAAGCGCCTCCTGAGCCTCCTACTAGCACACAGAAAGCTGAAGCGCCAGCTGCGATCACAGCAGAGCCACCAAAAGTTGAAGATGCACCACCCGTCCCAGCAGCAGAGCCGCCAAAGCCCTGACGATCGAGGAGAAGCCGGCCCCTTCCGCTACTTTTGTGCAAAAGTTATTTTTACTGTATGAAACAAGTCGAAATATATGTATATGTGATTTCTTATTCTTTGTTCTCTTTTACCTTCTTGTAAGTGTATTTATAATCTCCCAAACCATTTAAACCTTTCATTTGTGTATTGTTTGCGTGAAATTGTATTTACAGTTTGGGATTTTACATGAAAACAAAGAAAACTTGGTGTTATTTTGAATCTTCTTTTATAGTTTCTTTGAATGTATGGGTGTGAGAAGTAGAATCCACTGTTTTTGGGGAATTTTTTCTTTCTTTTTTTTTTTTAAATTTGATCAAAATTAACTCAATCAGATACTAAATACACATACACAAACTATTAATATGATTAGTCCATATATTAAGAAAATACAATTACAATTATATTTAATATATAATTGGTTGAATTTACCAAATCCTTGTTGCAGTTCCTCTTCTCAGCGCACGCATTTTTCAGCACCCAAAGGAAGTCTGCAAAAAACGTGCGAAAAAAATAAAAATAAAAAAACCTTTTTTACATCTACGTTCTGTTTGGTTTCATTTTTCTGTCTTCACCCTTTTCAGATGACAAAATAAAAATGTGCTTCAGCTTTCTCATTTTCATATGCAAAAGTCTAAAGATATAGTTTTCATTATGGAGACTTTTACGAAACATTTCTCGATAAAGTATTTTTCAATCCAAATGTAAATTATTATTCACTTGCAAACTTTTTTTAGTAAAAGCGAGCAATCATAATCTGCCCATATTTCTATTGATGCCAACCGACCATTTTCAAATTAGGCAGGCCCACATAACTCCCAATAGTTGTTAATATAGCCAACTGTATATATTAGTTGTGATGTTGAAACGGAAAAACAAATGCTATATGACGACAATATTAACGATAGGATCTCTTGGTCGAAAACATGGGAGGTCTCAGATTTCGAGATCTTCATGCATTCAACACTGCTTTACGAGCAAAACGCGCATTGGCGCATAATCGATCTCTCAACCTAAGGAGTGTTACTGCTAGAAATTACCGAGCTAAGTACTTTCCCATTTCCAAGTGTTTTTTGAAGCCAAAACAGGTTCAAGACCCTCCTAGACAAGCATTTGAGGGGAATGGAGACCAGTCCCTTCTGGAACGTGGATGCTGCTGCCATTCTCTCAATTCCGTTGACTCGAACTTTGATCGAGTATGCGCTTATCTCTGATATTTCAATAAGAATGGGAGATTATTTTCCAGTTTAGAGTGCGCGCCTATATACCACGATGCATTAGACTTGATGACAGTCTCATGCAACCAGCAGATCTGGAAATTCATATGAAATGCTAGCACGCCTAACAAAATCCATATCTTTGGCGCTGTTCCCAACAGTGGAAAATCTGAGAAGGAAACCGTGTGAAGTTGCAGATTGATACCCTCCTGCCAACATGCAAATGAGGACATAGTGTGTGTGTGTGCAATCCTTTGGTGTCCATTTGCCCATCAAGTGTGGTGTATTTCCCATCTCCCTTGGGAGATCATTTCCAACTGGAAAGAGATGCAGAGGCATTGCTTGGGCAGACACCCAAGGAGCCATCAGAACATGAATGGGGCCAATTCCTCGCAATCTGTTGGGCACCTTTTGTGGAACCATAACAAGAGGTTGATGGAGAATACGATTTGGACCTCGGAATGACATTCTTTGCTCTGGACTTTCTCTCTTCCTATATTGGGAACAGTGACAGTGAACATGTCTCTTCCATCATAGAACGTCTCTATCAAATGGACATTACCGCCCGCTAATAATGTTCAAATAAATTTCGAGAGTTCAATTTTTTATCAAGATAGAGCAACTGAAATAGGAATTGTGGCTTGTGACGGTCAAGGCAACTGCTTAGCTTGGTGCTCGCTTCAAATCAACCAGGGGTCTGATGCAGAATATGAGAAAGCTCTAGCAGCCAGATCAGCCATGACCTTGCTTGTGCCAAGGGTTGGATATAGTTACAATGAGGTGTGATATAAGAAGCAAAAAGGGGAATAGGCTGTACCCACAGTTCGTCGCCTGGTGAAAAGATATGCAGCAGAAGGCCCAGAAATGAAAAGAATTGGTCCTTTGTTAGAACAAATACAAATTTTCCCATATCTATATCTTCTAACTTATATAAAATTTATCAAGGGAGAGGGACCTAGAGAAACTAACTTGATATGTCACAATATTAATTTACAAAATATCCTTCTACTACTAACTGAAATCGCATGAAACAATCTTGAAATTGTAATTTTTAAGCGCCCAATTCAACTTGGGTGTGCGCCAGTGCCCCCATTCCACAGCTTTCAAAACTGCATGTCCCGCGTATTTAGCAAATATGGCAACTGCTCGAATTTTTCCATCAGACCTCATTAAAATGGGTTATGCGAAGTAACTACCCTGTTTTTACCCCCTTAATTTTAATCACTCATGCACAAACCCTCGATCAACGAAGAAATTAATAATAGGAATGCAAGGTTTTTGATCCACAGATTATGAAACGAATGAATTACATGGGGGATGAATTAGCCCCCGGGGCCGGGGGGAGGTTGGTACGTAGATAGCAGGAATATAAAGGATGATTCTTGGGGGTGGTAGATGTCTCTGGAGAGAGTAATTTAAGCATTGACATAGTTGCAGTCGAGTCTAATTTCGCCATCTTCATCAGCTAAATAATCCTGAATATTTCCAAGTTTAACCATTGAGGCAGCGAACTGATGGTGGAAGACCGCTGATTGGGAAGCAAAGGCAGAGACGAGGGGAGCGGTCCTTGAGTCGGAGTAGAGCATTTGGTCGGTTGACAAGAGCCCCATTTTCTTCTGAAGGTTCTTGTAGTACTGTACGTCGAATGCCTTTGGGGTGACGGCATCAAGCTCCACGTATTCGGAAGCCCATCTGCATTTTCTTCTCAAGAAGTTTAGATATTTGGGATCGATGGATGGGTCGGGTTTGCCTGTGCCTTTGTAGTTAAACAACCTGTACTGCAAGGAACCGCAGGTGCTTCTTCCAATGGTGTGTGCCCCTGAGAGCACCACTAAGTCCAGTATGTTCAAACCCTTGACTGGAACAATTCGATCAAGTCCGTTACTCTCTCGTGACCCATTGGAACGGATTCTGCCTCCTTAGCAAATGAAACTCTGCCGTCTTTTCTGCCATAAGGCAGCATCCAGAAGGGTCCTCCGGCTGCAACCGTGGCGTCTCTGGCTGCTGCAGTCAAAATGTCGGCGCAGGAGACTGTCTTGGGGCACTTCTTCTCAACCTCCGCCTTGATGTCGTCAATCACTTGGAATCCCCTCAGCGACTTGCTTGCCTTGACCGTTCTCTCACTTCCTTTGTGATTTAGAAGAATCGAAGCATCACATCCCTGCATAGATCCATGTATGGATTGAAAAAACAAGACAAACTAATTTCGAAATGCATGCATAATTAGTAAATGGAGTAGAGAAGAAGAGCTGCTTGCAGGTAGGTGGATTGCGCACTCTAACGGTGCAGTCGTGGAAGTGCAGCCTCATGAGAGCAGGAGCAAGTGTGGAGTCGTTTTTGAGCCACTGGTTAAGCTTGTTGTGGATGATTCTTTCCAGCTGTGGGCAGCTCCCATGGTAATATGAGAAACTCAGAGAATCATCATACTCATATTCGTTGCCCCGCACTGCACCTATCATCATCATCATCATCATCATCCCGTGGCTCATGGCCCGCTCCATTTTTTCTTTTTTCTTCATTCTTAATTTCAGCCCCAAAAACACTTGTAACTGTTGTAACTCTTAGTCTTATTTATTTGGTTTCTTGAATATATAGATGTACTAATCCTCACAGAATATACATACGTGAGAAGCACACCCCAGCTCAAGCTCAACAATGGAATACTTGGTGACGTGCGGACCATGCATGTTACTGCTAGTATTTGTTTTACCAAATTATATAATTAGTCAAAGGCTGGCAATTAAATAAAGTTCAAAAATACATCATTTTAAAGTAAGAATATCATTTTCCATTATAATCGCACAGAATAATTAATATAAAAATATCAATGAGTAGAAAAAAATATCTTTCATTTTGATTTTAGCAGAGAATAATAAAAAAAATATTTTAAAAATAGAAGAGTGAATTTTAAGAATGTCATTGGATATGGAATAAGAATGTAATGATGATAATTAATGTAATTTTTTTTATATAAAATAGTGATTAAATATGAATTTTTTTATAGAAAAAAAATTGTGAATTATTGTTTGGAAGTGGATTTTTATAAGAATTTTTTTTTGCTAAATTCATTTTGTTTTTAATGTAAATTATATTATTATATAATTTCTTTATATTGGTATTGGATTTGTATTTAGTACACAACTAATTACAATTTATATTCAGGGCTTTCTATACACACACACACACACACACACACACACACACATATATATATATATTGATGATGCCAGAAAATTAAGTAATAATCAAAAATATTTTAATTAAATAATAATATCTTAACACGAACGAGTCTTATGCTGAATTGATCTGTAAAGTGATGGAGAGTGTCCAACATAATCACTCCAACACTCAACTCAATATAGATGATCAAAAGGCTGAATCAATTAATCAATCAAGATTAATTTTCTCCTTTTTTTTATGAATATAAGTGTACGTAAAAACAAAAATCATATATTACATTCTTTTTTATAATAATGGACAGACAATAAAAAGAATTTTATTAATTCTTAGGAAAGATACGGTCATTCCACTAAAATCTTATTGATAATATGAAATGATTTAATTTTTTTTTTTCTAGAACTATGATAAGGCCCATTTACATATATTTACCTTTAATCCGAGCTCATTGCTCAATAATAGGCAGATCGGACACAGTGCATAACATAATATCATAGATCTAAACTAAATCAGCTCAAATCAATATAGGTCTGAACTAAATCATTTCGAACACCAAAAGTTGATAAGGTGGATCTGATCAATTTCAGCACAGCTAAACCATCTCATTTGAGCCGACTAACCAACCCATCACCAATAATCATAGAACATTTATCTCAAATTTTGGGCCACAAAAGGCCCATTAGGTAAGTGGTCTTTCCGAACCACATCATACCTGAGGAAGATAGTTGTTGTGGCTCGTTAAAATGAATTGATTGATTGAAAATTAAAAGAAAATATAATTACATTATGCAAATTTATAGATACATATATATATATATATTTATACAGCCACTAAGTTAAAATATATTGGTTTAGTACAATGAGGAAATTGTTATTTAAATATTTTCATAAATATTTCATATGTTTAATTAAGTCAGTCAAATAGTTTAATTAGCATTAAGTAAATAATTAGTTAGATAACAGAATTTAAACAAAAGATAAACACCATTTTTGTCCTTGTTTTTTTTTCCTTTTTCTTTCCTCTTTTTTTTTTTCTTTTTCTCTTTTCTTTATTGTTTTCTTTTTATTCTTTCTCCCCTTGATTGTCTCTGTAATGTCATTTTTAGTATCACCACAAACATCACTCCACCGCCACACCAACGTCACCAACTCGACTCTACCACCTTCTCAGTGTGGCGGCTCCTCCACTTGAGGCAAATATATTAGCAAAGCAACAGGAGCCGGCTCCTACAATCGAAACCGTTACTGTATATTCCGAAAATAAAAATTGTAGAAATGGTAAAACATAGGAGAAATGGATGTGGTTTGGCATCTTATGTTGTTTAGAAGTGGAAAGAGATGAATTCTGACTTACAAGAGCTCTTGACTTTGCCTGAATCCGACTACTAATTTAATAGATTATAGTAAATATAATTATTAATTAATTAATTATTATATAATTAAACGGTATTAATAAATTACGTAAAAATTTGCGCTTTGAATTAAAAACGCAAATTTTAATTCCGCTTTCAATTTTTTTATAATTATAATTTTAATAATAATCACGCGATTAATTTTTATGGATAATAATTACAGTATTGGATATATACATTATAATTTTTAAAAAAAATAAAAAATATTAAAATTAACCATCAGTGTCGCAAGTATATCGGTGGCGCTGTCGTCTACCACGATATCTACCCTCAACAACAACAATATCAATATTATTTGACTAATTTTGGGTCGGATCATCAATATATGTACTATAGTTTAAATTGAAGTTCGGCCGGCCTGATGAAGTTGTGAAGGTTGACTCTCCACGATCATAATACACGCTGTCTAGATGTGGAA
Organism: Paulownia fortunei; assembly: GCA_019321725.1. Taxonomy (NCBI): domain Eukaryota; kingdom Viridiplantae; phylum Streptophyta; class Magnoliopsida; order Lamiales; family Paulowniaceae; genus Paulownia; species Paulownia fortunei. The sequence continues at coordinate 4,169,226 of CM033120.1, read as the reverse complement.
ATGCAACAGGCGAGACAATAAACTCTCCACGTCCAGAATCGTATTTTATTTATAATAAACTATTAATTTAGTATATGATATGACTTTAGATATGAAGAGTTTATTGTCTCGTCTGTTGCATTTTCACATCTATACAGGATACGATTCTGGATGTGGAGAGTTTATTGTCTCACTTGTTCTATTTTCATATCTAGACAACATGTATCATGATCGTAAAAAGTCGACCTCCACAACTTTATCAGGTCAGCCGAACTTTAATTTAAACTATAGTACATATATTAATGATTCGATCCAAAATCCGTCAAATGATACTGATGCTGTTGTTGTTGAGGATGGATGTCGAGATAGACGACAGTACCACTGATATACTTGTGGCACTGATTGCCATTTTTAGTATTTTTTATTATTTTTGTATTTTTTTAAAAAATTATAATGTATATATCCAATACTATAATTATTATCCAAAAAAATTGATCGTGTGATTATTACAAAAATTACAATTATAAAAAAAAACGCAACATTAAATTGTACTTCCATTAAAATAAAATAAAAAAAATTAAAAACGCAATTGGAATTTGTGTTTTCAATTCAATGCAAACTTCAATTGCACTTTCACATAATTTATTAAAACCATCTAATTATACAATAATTAATTAATTATTAATTATATTTACTATAAATTATTAAATTAGTCCCATTTTACATATGGGTTTAGCTCTTGATGATAAAATATGGTAGTCTTTTATATTTAACAAAGAAAGCATTTTAATAAATTGCTGTCAAATCAAAGTACTATTGAGATTGACTTTTTATTTTGCAAGTTTTTGCTCTAAGAATTTGGTTACGAAAGTTAAATGGGCTGTTATACTTTGTTGGTATTTAAAATCACCTATTTTAAATTATGTTTTATTTTTTATTTTAATATTATCTATATAACAAGTGTAGTACTGTAAATATTAAGATAGAAGATGAAATATGGAATAATGAATATTTGGCAAAAGAATTATTGAAAGCAAAGAAGATATGATCCAACCTCCCCAAGTGCTTTGCAAGCGAAACTGGGGTATGGACATCACAACAGTTCTTGCAATCCGAAACAGAACATAAAAATTTTGAGAACTCAAAGACATGGATAGCTGGAAGTCTTATATATGGAAAACATGAGTTACGCACCCATTTGCCCTTTCCCAATGCGAAAAACGAAAAAATATGGCCTCATGCATTAATAATATTGTAATAGAAAATAAAAGATGTAAAGGAAGTAACCGCTTGAAAAGTGGTAATGTTGGCACATGCCTTCTCAAAACCTACCTCAATGTTCTTCAGTATGAAAACGAGGGTATATATAGACTTTTGGATTATTTCCGTGTTTTCAGGAGTCATAATGGATGAATGCAACCTTCTGTACAATAAAGCTTTTTGAGTCAATTACCATAAAACAGATGCTCAAAGTGCATAAAGCCAATAATACGTTGCCAAATTATTTTTTCAATTACTGACAGCTAATTTGGAACCCTGACTAAAGTGGTTCCACCTTCATAAATATTAAACTTCACGCCTGGCTTCCATAAGTTATCATAATAAAAAATCGCAAAAAATGTGGAAACTCACAAAATTGCAAAATAAGTATTAACTCCTTGAGTATTGAATATTTGTGGGAAGTGAAAAATGAGGCACTGCACATCAAAGTAAATACTAGGTAATTAAACCGGCCACACATACAAATCGACCATCATATTATGCTACCTCAAATCCTTGGAAGCTCGTTTCGTTAAATTCTCAACTTCTTTCAGCAAGCCACTATCATGAACTTCAGCCAGCAAAGGTTCAGTGTCCTCAGCCATGGCTTTGATATGAGAGATCACTACATCAAAGACATAATTTTGCATGAGAATCTTGTTAGAGTAGGATGTCCAACGCCCCAATTAGATTGGGTGTATTATATTTTTTTGCTTTTGTAAAGAAAATCTTATTGAATCATATTAATAAAAAAATATTTTCTTTATCTTATGTCTTGCATTTTTTTATTTCTGCACATTAGATAAAGTCCTTAGACCAGATTTAGCTACGGGGCATGGTCGCGCATATGATGGCGATCATGGAACATGCCTCTAAAACTTTGGTTTTAAATAAGTTTTGAGTCGAGAGTTTTTTGAGATGGGACATCAAATAGCTCAGTAAGACTCGTACATATAATGTATACTCGTGAGACGAGGATGTCACATTCCATTGGCATTAGCATAAAGACGTAAGTGCATATATGTGCGTGCTTGTTAGGGAACAAGTACACCGAATATGGCCCGCAAGAAATTCTTAGTTGGAGGCTTTACCCGTTGAAATAAGAATTTCTGTGTTGTGATAGTACACGACTAGTCCTTAGACTTGAGGCACGATGGTAGCCTTGTGTGCATCCTGCAGCACTTTGATATATCTTCTGATTGCTTGACAATCACAAGGGGGTATGTTGGGTGTTGCACTAGTGTGCAGTGGCCAACATAGAATTCGACACTTGTTTTTTTAAATAAGAGAATCTCCTGTGTTTTCATAGTTCGTGATTCAAAGACCTTGGCCAAGACAGAATGAATTGTGATTCATCAAGAATCATTGGAACTTGAAATGTGATCACATCAATTGAATCATTTAGGGTTTCGACTTATAACCATGCCTTAGATTCAATCAGGAAATTAGCTGTCGAAAGGACCGTACGTATATGGTACTCGCAACTAAAATAGGTTTACTCGCTATTTCACCTAAGACTAGTTTGCCATGATTACTTGCTAGGTGTTTTCATGGATAGTGAGGTTCTTGGAATTAAAGAGTTGATTTCAAGCGGATTAATTAATTGGAATAATTGTTATTCATAAGTTGCAAATGTTGCAAACCCACTACTAGCTTAGTAGTGAACCTAAGAGGGTCACACATCTTTATGGAAAGTAACATTTTTAATTTTAGATTTTATCCAATGGTTGGAAATTAATTAATTAATACTGATCAATTAATTAATTAAGGGTTCTATTTAATTTAATAGTTAAATTAAATTATTCAATTAAGTAGTTGGATTATTTAATTGGGCCTAATTTGATTAGGAAGCCCAATTGGAGTAAATTAAATTAATCAATTGGATTGATTAAATTGGGATTGAATCAATTGAATTGATTTGGGGATTTTTGAGTCCAAGCCCAAAATAAATGTGGATCACTTAAGAAGCCCACTAAAGTATGAAGAGAATAAATTAAATAAATATAATTTATTTAATTAACATATTTATAGATAAATAAATATAGTGACCAATTTTATAGGATAAAATAGGCCACTAAGATTTAATTTATGTATAAATATAATTATAGTATATATATATGATATATATCTATCTTGATATTATTTGAAGAGTTCAAATTAATATCAACAATGTATGTAGACAATTTTGATGATTAATGTAGTCTCAAATTAGTCCACATACAATAGAAGAGTGAAAAAAGAAGAGTTATTGAAAGATTTGGAATCCTTCCAAGATAAGGTTTTGAAGTAGTTCAAAATAAAAAAACTTTCCAAGAGTTGGAAAAGGATTAACATTTTCAACCCTATATATATATGAGGGATGAAAATTACATAATTCAATTCAAAAATTTGAGCAAAAATATTTTGTTTAAAGTTTTCTATTTTTACTCTTCAAGAAAAGAAAAGAAAGAAAAAGAAAATCAGTTTCTTGTTATTTTCTTCATATTATTGTTTCAAGAACTTAAAGAATCAATCTTTATTGTTCTTGAAAATATACTCCGGTTCTAAATTAATAAACAATTAAAAGGATACTAGCGAATCCTTTTGATTGGTGTTGCTTTCTGTATCGTGGACCTGATAGAGGGGAGACACTTGGATCCCTGCGAGTTCTGATAGTCCAGGATAAGCAATTGATTGCTTCATTCCCTACAACAACCGGAGTGCACGAAAGGTATAATCCGATTTTATATTTATTTATATATTCACTTGAATAAGCGCAATCGTTAAAATCGCTTTCGAATCAAAGGGGTTAAATTTATGTTTGATAAAAAATTTAATTTTCCACTGCGTATACCCCTGCAATTATAGCGAACCCAACAATATATCCAACTCTTTGGCACCGTAAAGAATCTATTTGTTATTGGAAAAGGAAGCAAGACTCAAATGTGCCTAAAGAGATGTCATGATTTTGCATGGCCCTTTTTCTTTAATGCAATATAAATTTCCAGGTCTGGCTGCAGAAGACAAAGGACGCATGGTGCTCATTCAACAGAAAACAACTATTCCTGTACAGAACAATCAGCAAGCAAGAAGCACAATGACAGCAGTATTGATATGTGAGACCCAAATCCAACCCTGATGGAATGAGCAATTAGGAAAATCAGAGTGTGACAAAGCACTTAGATGCCGGCACACGCTGCCTTAGCCACCCCGTGCATGAGATGACAGTAATTAATTCTAACCATTTATAGCATTCAAACTAGTCTTAGACATTAGATGTAGTACTAAAAAGGAACATACAATACTAACAAATTAATTCATTGTGAAATATCACAGACGCTGGCTACAAGAGATGAGCTCCATCTACAATTTAATCGAGACAGCTCAATTAAAGAAAAATAACGGCATCAAAAACCTAACTTCTACCAGCACTGATAGCTTAAACAGGTTTTATTCAATTACAATTAGCAAATTTTATTTCACTTTTGCTACATATAAAATTAATATTTAAGATACACGACATAGACTGATACAGGAGTGAGAAGGACAAAACCATAATTGATATTGAGGCCAAGATATCCCTAGAAGATAAGCAAAAATGGCATCAAGACATTGCTGGGGCGATATAACTGAAATTTCATCAGAGAATCATCAATATTTTTTGAACAGCAAGCTAAGATATTGCACACTAAAGCATGTTAACTTTACGTGTGTGTGTGTGTTGTTGGGGGGGGGGGGGGGGGTTTGTTGTTTGAAGGCATCAAGCTCGACAGAAGAAATCAAGGTAAAGTGACAAGGACCTGAGGGGACCTATTAAAAGAATTTCTCAGGTATGAATAATGAATAAAAAAACATACATATGCAAAAGAGATTTTTCTCTATGGTATCCATTTTCACTGCAAAAATGGTAATACGTCCATATGGATGGATGATGAAAGTAAGAGATGATGACTGTAATATCTTACTTTCAGGGCTAGCTCCTGTGACAACTAGGATGGAAAACAAAATAAATTAGTGAATATAAATATGCCATCAGAATAACTAAAAAGAGATTATTTGAGATGAAATAAGAAACAATCAAATAACACTAAGATACACAGACCACACCTTTCTAAGCAGTGGTCGTGCCTCTTCAATAGCAGCAGAAATCCGTTCAGCCAAAGAATAGGAATTAGCAACACCAATTTCTTCCACTTCACGCCCAATGCGAGTAAATATTCCAACCAATGTGTCCAAACTCACTCCTTGGTATCCCTTTATCTTTTGCCTGTCACATGCAATTAACCCTTCTTTAGCACAACCTACATCAAGAGGCCATACACAAGGTGTTGCAATGGGATCTCTAGGCGTAATATCAATAAGAGTTTCCATAAGAAGACCAGATTGATTCACTTCAACCAATGAATTCCGAGGAATTATAACTTTATCATCTTCAACCTAGAAACTGAAACCGAGATAAATAATTATATAGTCACAATGTATAGAAACACAAGTAGAAAATTAGTTGAAAGTTCCTTCGACGTCAGACCTCAACCACTGCTTTGATGCTTCTCAAGGAAGGATTGACATGAACCACATTGCCAACATTTACCCCTCTAATCCTGACAGGTGTTCCAGGTGCAAATGCCACTAGTATGAAATCAAACGCAAAAACAGCCAAATACTTCCTGAACTTTGATCGCAGCTGAAAACCCCTCAACCAAGCCAAACTAAGCACCAAAACAACCCACCACCACCTTCCCATATGCTTTTGCTACCAAAACCAAAATCATTCAAGGGTCTCAAAGTGGCCTCCAAATGGTCTGGGTGACGTCAAGAACCACAGAGAGTGGGTTCTTTGATTGGGAAGAAGTATTTTGTTGGGCATGACCCACATCAGCCGATGAAGTGGCTTTGACACAAGAAGTTCCCCTCTTAGGTCTCCGAGGAGTTGCTAGACAGGGTAAGAGATCCAATTTACCATTCCCT
>CM033120.1:4123655-4162940 GCA_019321725.1 Paulownia fortunei | reverse complement strand
GGAATTTCTCTCTCTATCCACTCGTGCCTCCCGCGTGCGTTTCACTCCCCGCCGGCCCTTCTGCCGTCGTCGGCATCTCGCCGTTGACTGCTAACTTCTCCGGCACCCTTTAACCTCTTTCAACCGAAGCCCATGGCCACTCCAACTCATCTCACCCTCCCATCTTACATTTCGCACCCGCACGCGCTAAACCGTAGCCACCCGTTTTTCCCCTTTCCTCCGTCGCCGGCGTCCCATCGCCGGCGGCGGGCTCGTGGCCTGGTCCCGGCCCTCTGCTTTTTTCCCGTACCTACCCCCTTTTTTTTCGCTTTCCTACCCCCATTTCCGTCAGCGCGGCAATTCCCCCAAATTTTTTTTATTTTATTTTTTTTTTTTTTTTTTCCTTCGTCATTTTCCTTCCCCCGACTGCTCATCCGCTCCGACTTTGGTTTCGTGGGTACCTGTATCTCGTCGATTTCTTGCCATCCTGTCTTCATCTTCTTCCCTGGGCGGTCGCCTCTTCCTCCGCCGTCAATTTCGCAACCTTCTTCAGTCTGCCGTGTCGCCGCCGCTGCTTGCGATTTCTGCAAATCCTACCCTCTGTCTTTTCTGCCCGGTTCCATGGCCACCCAGGCCTGCTCCTCCCATCCCGATCCTCCAAATTCCATCCCAGCTCAAAACTTTCATAAACCTTCCTTCGCCGATGTTACCAAGGCGGCGGCCCCGCCTCTTTCAGCTAATGCTCCATTCCGAATCTCCAACAAGTCCCTAATTTTCGATTCCCCAGCTGTTGCTTTGGGCTCCCGAACCACTTTCAAGGGTGCTGAGGCAATCATTTTTTCTGACTCTGAAACAGCTAAACTTGCAGAACCTCTGCAATTTGCGTTGATTGGGAAATTCTCACACGGGATGCCTTCATTCAAGCAGTTGCATCACCATTTTGCTGTGCTGAAGCTTTCTGGCGATCATTCTGTTCGCGTCCTGAACTCCAAACACATATTGATCATCCTGTCAAATGATGCAGATTATGCTCGACTTTGGCTCCGCAGAATTTGGTTTTTTGAAGGCCTCCCAATGCGTTTGTTCAAGTGGTCTCCTCAATTTGATCCGAAAGTGGAATCAGCTATTGTTCCAGTTTGGATTAGGTTGCCGGAGCTGCCGGCTCACTTATTCGAAAAACCTGCTCTCAAGGCGATTGCGGAGCTGATTGGTAAACCTCTTCGGGTTGATGAACCAACGGCCAATAAAACTCGTCTCAGCGTAGCACGGATTTATGTTGAAATTGACCTGAGAAATGCACTGAAGGAGTCGGTGTATCTGGGAATTGGCTCACAAATGTTCTTACAGAAGATCATCTATGAGAATGTGCCTCGTTACTGTTCGGATTGCAAGCATTTGGGGCATGATTCCTCGGCTTGTTATGGAAATGGGAACGTACCTCGGCCATCCAAATCAGCAGCTGCAGATAAGGGTAAGGGACAGGTACTTCAGAAGATGGCTTTCAAAGATAAAGGTAAGTCTCCTCTTCCCAAACTGACTTGGCTGGACCGAGTTGTGCTCATGATCAGCTGGTGTTAGAAAATGTAACAGATGGGGTGAGAAATGTTGCTGGTAATGAAAACTTGAAAATGGTTGAGGTGATGACTGTGGCAGGGGAGGATAGTTTTGAGAAAAATGGCAGTTTGTGTGTGGATGAGAGAGTTGTGAGCGTTGGTTTTTCTGTTTCTAACTTTGTTAATACTAAAACTAATGAACCTATAAATCATAAGGCTAAGTCAAGAAAAAAACTGCAGTTTGAATCCGCTGAGTTAGTTTGGTCTGGGGGCAGTAATGTGGTTGATAATCGGGTTGACAATTCAGAAACAGTGAACGAAGTTCTGGGACAGAATGATGTGTTGGAGATAGATAACCTTGGGATAGCTCACGTCAAAGTTAGTTCGCTGAACTCAGAAGAACAGCAACAAGCTGGTAGAGGGCCGGATCAGGTTGTACAGTTTGAGATTGAGAATACAGAACAGGTTCAGAAAGCCGACAAAGCAGAATCAGGGAAAAGGGGGTTCATTTTAGCTAACAGGAGAGTTCTTGGCAGGAAAATTTTCAAAAGCAGAAAAAAAAACAGACAATAGGATTCAAAAAAAAGATATTGAGAACAAAGGAAAGAAACAAAAATTCACGCAGTCAGATAGACAGTCGGCGATACGAGAGAGGATGCTGTTGGAAAATCTGGAATCTCAGGTCATGATGAAACAAACAGATCAGCAGGGAACTTTGTCAATGGCAGGGAGGATCAAACACAGTTAGGGAGCGTAAATGGAATATACTCTGCAGCTATAATTCAAGACAATCAGGGAGAAATGGCAAGACAAGGAGAAAATCAGCTAAGGATAAGAATGAATGACAAAAGGGATGAACAAACTAAAAGCCAGTTGTAAATGAAATTGAGCAGGAGAAAACAACAGAGCAGCAGCAGAACAGAACACAGAACAGAGACAGAGACAAAAAGGAAAAATCAGGAAAACAGCATCTCTATTTGTTCATTGAATGAAGTACTCTCAGAAACACTTAAATACTATCCGGATACGCAGGAAGAGGAATTGGCAGGTTCAGTGAAAATGGATGAAAAAATCAAAGCTCTCCACCAAAGAAGTTTATCAAGTGAAAAATAGTCCAACACAGGCCTGGACTTGTATAGCTGGACAAAAGAAACCAAAAAACAAGTCGGATATCCGAGCAAGCACCGATACTTTCGCTGACAGATGACTATGAACAGCATGAATTTTATGGTTTGGAATATTAGAGGGATTGGAAATGAACCAACTCAAAAACATCTTCACAATTTCTGTCAAACACACAAAATCAAGATACTGGCTGTTTTAGAACCAAAGGTTAAGATGGATAGCCAATTTTTCTGTCGTAGGTTTGCATTCTCGCAAGTTTTCAGCAACAACTCAAATAAGATATGGTGTTTGTCAACATGAATTTCAAGCAAAATCCTTATTGATCATGATCAATTTTTGCATCTGGAAATGAAGTTAAATCTACTACCATCGCCATTTCTAATCACATGCATCTACGCTAAATGCGATATTATTGGTCGTAGGAGCTATGGGATGGACTTAGAAGGATCGCAGATCAAAATGACTCTCAGCCTTGGCTCCTTGGAGGGGATTTTAACACTATACTCCAATTTTCAGAAAGAACAGGGAACTGTGGGAACAGAATCACCTCCATGAACGACTTCGGGGATATGATTGCGGATTGTGGCTTAATTGATGCAGGATTCGAGGGCAGCAATTTCACTTGGACCAATCACAAAGTCTGAAAGAGACTTGACAGAATTTTGTATTCGGCAGGCTGGTTAAATCTATTCCCTATTACCAAAGTATCGCATCTTCCTAGAATATGGTCAGATCATTCCCCTCTTTTGATATCTTTGATGATAAATACAAAGAAATTACCTTCTTCCTTTAGATTCTTCAAGATGTGGACCAGACATCACACATTCCTGGAAACAGTCAAAAACTCTTAGCAGCACCCAACTGAAACTCATGGTATGATAAAGTTGCAGCAAAAACTCTTGAGACTCAAACAACGTCTTCGGTGGTGGAATAAAAATATTTTTGGGAATATTTTTGAAAATAAGGAAAAAGCGAAACAAGAGGTTCTGGAAAGAGAAAAAAAGTATGATGACGATCCAAGTGAATCTAATTTAATGGAGCTGAAAAGATGTACAGCGATGCTCACCCGTGCTCTTACAATCGAGGAGAATTATTGGAGACAGAAAGCGGCATGTAGATGGATTGAGGAAGGTGAAAGAAATACTAAGTTTTTCCATTCCTTAGTGAAGAAAAAAAGAAACCAAACCAGAATTTTCTCAATTACATATGAAGGAGCTCAACTTTCTGATCCGGAGGAAATCAGCAAATCGGCTGCTGCATACTTCCAAAAACTCCTCACTAATGACATTCCGGAACTGCTGGAAGAGAGTCTTGACTACATTCAGCCCCTTGAGTTGCAGACTGACACCCTCTGTTCCTCCCCTAATATTGATGAGATTAAGCAGGCAATTTTTGAAATGGAAGCAGACAGTGTTGCTGGCCCGGACGGGTTTTCAACTTTCTTCTTTCAATACTGCTAGGACATCGTCCAATCAGATATTGTCGAAGCAATGGAGGATTTCTTTGCTGGAAATTCCATGCCTCGGAGTTACACCGCTACATCCCTCATCCTGATTCCTAAAACAGAAAATCCGAAAACATGGAGTGATTTTAGGCCGATTAGCTTATGCAATGTGACAAACAAAATCATCGCCAAGATTCTAAGCAACAGACTATCGAACATCCTTCCGGAAATCATTTCCCCTTCATAAAGTGGCTTTGTCAAAGGGCGGATCATTAGTGATAACATCCTTTTAGCTCAGGAAATGATGCACTCGATAAATGCCAAAAGGAAATATGATAACGTTGCTTTTAAACTGGACATGAACAAAGCTTATGACAGAGTTCAGTGGAATTTCTTGTACAAAATGCTGAGTAAGTTGGGTTTTCCGGATCAAGGGATTGAGATAATTAAGCAATGCATCGAAAACTGCTGGTTTTCTATTTTTATCAATGGAACCTCATCCGGTTTTTTTAAGTCGAGTAGAGGGCTTCGCCAGAGAGATCCTTTATCTCCTTCATTATTCATTATCGCTGCTGATTTTTTATCAAGGAAGCTGGAAATGGAGTTTCAAAACCATAAGGAAATGAGATACTTTTGTAATGGTGGACTGCCTATTTCTCATCTTGCTTATGCTGACGACATCATTATCTTCACGAACTGTGGCAAGAAGGGGCTGAGGAAGATCATGGTTATCTTGGAAAAATATTGTGCAGCATCTGGACAGCTGATTAATAAGGAAAAAAGCTCCTTTATTATCAGCAATAAATCCTCCAATCTCATGACGCAAAGACTCCAATTTGTCACTGGCTTCTCTCCTAAACACCTCCCGGTTACATACTTAGGAGCTCCACTCTACAAAGGCAATAAGAAATGCTCTCTATTCCAAGACTTGATTTGCAAAATGAGATGTAAGCTTCAAGGTTGGGAAAAATCAACGTTATCTCATGGAGGCAGGCTGGCCTTGATAAAAAGCACTCTAACTACTATGCCTATCCATCTCTTGCAAGTTTTACAGCCACCTAAAAGGGTCATACACATCATTGATCAGATTATGGCAAGGTTTTTTTGGGGAAATTACGGTGAACATAAACGAATGCATTGGGTTTCATGGGATAACATTTGCCAACCACTTAAAGAGGGTGGCCTTGGAGTTCGAAAACTCACGGATATGGTTCAAGCTTTTTCCCTTAAATTATGGTGGAGATTTAGAGCGCTCTCTTCTTTATGGGCTGAATTCATGCAACTTAAATACTGTGGTTGCTTACACCTTGGAGCGGTTAAAATTTCGGTGCATGACAGTGCTACATGGAAACGCATGTGCAAAGTTCGTCAAATTGCTGAGGATAACACTTTTTGGGTTTTAAGAGATGGTCAGGCTTATTTTTGGCAAGATCATTGGGTTGGCGAGGCCCCACTTGCAACTCTTTTTCAAAGGGATTTGATGGGGTACAGTTCAGTGAATTGTTTCTGGCGTAACGGGCAGTGGAATGACAGCAAGCTTGATCAACTTCTACCTCAGCATATGACTAGAATGATTTGCGGTATTCCTATTTCTAAAACTGCCAAGGATGAAATGAAGTGGAAGCTGTCCGCCAATGGAGATTTCTCGATTGCTTCAGCCTGGGAGCTGATTCGCAGCAGCAAAACAGAACGGCAGATTTTTAGGGACTTGTGGTGCAACCAATTCACTCCCACCATGTCTATATTTTTTTGGAGACTCATAAACAATTGGATTCCAGCTGATACTAGACTTCAAGAAAAAGGCTTCAACCTTGCTTCTAAATGCCACTGCTGCTCCTCCTCAATTGAATCCATACCACATCTCTTCATCACGGGGGATCAAGCCAGGGTTGTATGGGAACACTTCGCTCTCCTCTTCAATATTCGATATCCCCAAACTGAAAATCCAATCCTTCTCTTCCAATATTGGAAACTCTCCACCCTTTTTTCGCACTCCATTCATATTCGTACCATCATTCCCCTTCTCATATTTTGGTTTTTGTGGTTAGAGAGAAACAATGAAAAATATAGAAACAAAGGTTTTCATGCACATAGAGTCATTCGAAAAATATATGATCATCTTTTTGTCTTTTTAAATGCAGGAAAATGCAAAGGAAGCTTTGGCGAGGCGACATGGAAATTGCAAGAACTTTCGATTTCAATTTTACAATGGAGAAAATAAAAAAAGTGCAGCAAGTTCTTTGGAAAAGACCACAAGTTGGGTGGTTTAAACTTAACTCGGATGGAGCTGCCAAAGGGCAAATTGGACAAGCTGGAGCGGGCGGCGTAATACGAGACCACCTTGGAAATGTCGCCGTGGCATACTTTGAATTCATTGGTAATTAAAACAGCATACATGCTGAAATTTTTGCTCTTATAAAGGGACTTGAGCTCGCAAAAGGACTTGGGATTGCAAACTTGTGGATCGAAATGGACGCTAAAACCGTCATCAATCTCGTCTCATCCAACACGGCGAAAGGTAATTAGAGACTTCAAGAAATGTTAAGTAAACGTAAGTTCATAATGAGCCAAATGCACACTCGCATCACGCACATCTACAGGGAAGGGAACATAATTGCAGACTTTCTAGCTAATGAGGCATGCAACACTCGGACATCCAAAGTTCTTAGTCCGTCCCAACTCACAGGATCAATCACCGGGCTTCTCAGAGTCGATCAGATGGGTATACCTTCATTCAGACTTAGATGATTTCGAGATTGTATAGTTTGCTTACTTTTGTATTTTCTTCCGTTTGCACAGCTTTTTGTAAAGGAGTAGTACTCCTCGTTTCACTCTTGCTCGCTTTTGTAAAACTTGGTGTACTGCTTTTTTTGACCGATATATAGACAGGCTGGGGGTCGATGCCTTAACCCCCCACCGGTGGGTGTTTTTTTTAAAAAAAAAAAAACCTAAATCCTAAACCCTGAACCCTGAACCCTAAACCCTAAACCCTAAAACCCTAAATCCCTAAATCCTGAACCCTAAACTGAACCCTAAACCCTGAACCCAACTAAACCAAAACCAAACCAAAAAAACTTTCTCTCTCTAGTTTCTCTCTCTAAGTATTTTCTCTCTGTCTGCTCTCCGTGGGTCTCACGCGTGGCCCCTGTCCTTGCCGATATTTGTCCTCTGCCGGCGACCCTTGCCGGAACTGGGGACTCCGGCTTTCCTATTTGCTCCCCAACCCATCCTGATGCCTAATCCTTCCTTTATCTTTTCATTAGTTGCCTTAGACTGTTTTTTCTTTTTTTTCGTTTTAGCCTCTCTTGTCTTCCCCTTCGATCGCCGGTGATTTTCGCCGGCGACGGCCCGTTTCTATTAGCCTCTGGCCCATAGAGAACCTCCCCTCACCCATTTCAGCCCCTCGTTAAATAACATCACCCCTTTGTTAAAAACGCCGAAATCGATGGAAACCCTTATCTTCAATTATTGTTCCAGCTTCGCCTACTTACAGCTTTTCCCTATTCTCGGCCCAATTTTTGTGTTCCATGGCAACCTCAGCTCGACCACTCATTCTGAACCTTCTCCAACTTCCCCATTTGCAGCTCCTTTGAATCGATCATACGCGGTCGTCACTCAGGCGGTGGCTGTGTCCCCATCTTCAATCTCTCACACCCGAGCTTCTTATAAATCACTTTTCCCCGACTCTAAAGCCCCATCGATTGGCACTCGGTCCAAATACAAATGCTCTGATGTAATTTTATTCTCGGATGAAGAAACGGCGAAATTATCCGAATCTCTGCAATTTGCGCTCGTGGGGAAATTTTCACACGGCATTCCACCGATGAAGCAATTACACCAGCATTTCACCATACTGAAATTATCTGGTGGTTACTCGATTTGTGCTTTGAATCCAAAACATATTTTAATTATTCTCTCGAATAATTAGATTACACTCGGCTTTGGCTTCGAGGAATTTAGTTCTTTGACGGATTCCCAATGAGGATTTTCAAGTGGTCGCCTCAATTTGATCCTAGATTGGAATCTACAATTGTCCCAATATGGATTCGACTGCCGGAGCTTCCAGTCCACCTCTTCCACAAAACTGCTATTAAGGCGATTGCCGAATTAATTAGAAAGCCACTTCGGGTGGATGAAGCTACTGCTAATAAGTCTCGACTCAGTGTGGCTCGCATTTATGTTGAAATTGATCTAAGGGAGAAACAGAAGAATAGTATATTCATTGGCATTGGCACTCAAATGTTTCGACAGAAGATTATCTATGAAAACTTGCCTCGTTATTGCACGGATTGCAAGCATCTGGGCCATGACACATTCTCATGCTACGAAAATGGAAATGCCCAACGGCCAGCTAAACTCCAAAGAAACAGCAGAAAACTAAGTCTGATAATAGGAAGGAGATGGAACCCAACGAAAAATGAACCAGAACAAAGGTAAGGAACCTGTCAATAATCCCCTTCCCCATATCTGTGATGATGGGGACCTTGCTGGTCCAAGTTTTGTGTTGAAGGAGTTGGTTGTTGATGGAAAAAATGTGAATAGCATAGATAATGTTATGCTGTCTGATCAAGTTGACGAGTATTGTATGGAGAGTGGGAACATGTGTGAAGCTGCAGTTGTTGATTTTTCTATTTATAACCTTTGTATTTCTGATAAAATAGAAACTGAACCAACTGATAACATGATAAAAGAAAAAAGGTTAGCAAACCCTTTAGAGAATGCTGAGTCAGGGAACAATACTATGGCAGAATTTTCAGAAATTGGGAGTCAGGCTTTTTGTATGGATGAAGTGTTGGTTATTGATGAGGCAGGGGTGGCTCATTTCAGAAAACATTTCTGCAATTCAGTTGAACCTGCACAAAATCGTAAGGATCAGGAACAGAGTAATCAGGTTGACAGTGGCTACAAAGAGAGATTTGATATAGCAGAAAACACCGATCAAGCTGAAAACTTAGCAAGGGGATTTATTCTACCCAAAAGGAAAATACATCTCAAAAAGTGTACCAAAAAAAGAAGAAAAGAGGAACAAAAGCTGGACAGAAAAGAAACAAAAAATAAGGCAAAGGATCACCAACTGAAGCAGATTGAGTGGCAAATAGGAACCAGCCAAAACACACCAAAATATTGTGAATTTGCATATACAGAGGATAGTAGTGATAACCTGATTGATGATGTGGAAGAGCAATTAATTAAATGGGGTAGTAATAAAGGGCCAATAACATGCAGGGAGAAAGAACAGGATAGCAGATTTTCAGTTTAGGTAGCTGTGGACAGGAGTATCAAGAGTAAAAGTGCGAAGGTAAAACAAAAAATAGATATTCAGAGTCATAACAGATGGGTTGGTGAGGAAATAAAGGAACAAAAAGATCAAAATAAAGATCAAAATAAAAAACAGAAAAGCAAAAAAACAACAGAGGCAGCAGGCATCAGTGAACAGTCGAAGAATTCCCCCATCATATGCACCTTGAATGAAGCAATCTCTGCAGGCTATACAGATTCAGCAGAAAATCTTGAAACAATTGACATGAAAGAGACCAAATTCAAGGCCTTACACTTGAGAAGCACATCATGCTCATAGTTATCGGTGCAAGCTCCCTATAAAGCAGCTGAAAAAAATAGTCAGCTTCAGCAGAAATAGTCAGCTAGCAGGAGCCTAGCTGGTCGGCCCTCGAGATCCTAATGATATCCCCTATTATGAATTTTTTGATTTGGAACATTAGAGGCATTGGCAATGAACCTTCCCAAAAACATTTGCACATTTTTGGTCGGATACACCAGATCAAAATATTGGCGATCATGGAACCAAAGGTACAGCTGGATAGCCGTTTTTTCTGCCGTAGATTGGCATTCTCTTAGGTTTTCAGTAATTGTTCAAATAAGATTTGGTGCTTCATCAATCAGGAATTTGAGTGCAAGATACTAATTGACCATGATCAATTTCTGCATTTAGAAGTGAAATCACAGATGCTCTCATCCCCTTTCCTCTTAACTTGCATCTACGCAAAATGTGATATCATAGGTCGTAGAGAATTATGGGATGGTCTCAGATACATTACTGATCAAAATGAATCTCACCCATGGCTGCTTGGAGGTGACTTTAACACTATACTTCATTTGAATGAAAGGACAGGACAGCAAGGAAGTAGATTAACATCTATGCAAGATTTCAGAGATATGATTGAAGACTGAGGTCTTATAGACGCTGGTTATGAGGGCAGCAATTTCACTTGGACCAACCATAAAGTCTGGAAGCGACTGGACAGAATCTTATACTCGGAGGATTGGTTAAATTTATTCCACACGACCAGAGTCTCCCACCTACCTCGAATATGGTTTGACCATTCTCCTCTGTTAATCTCTATGAATGCAACTAGTGTCAAGCCTGTTACTTCCTTCCGATTTTTGAGAATGTGGGCCAGACATCATGCTTTTAAGGAAGCAGTTAACAGTTCCTGGCAACAACCGACAAATAATCAAGGGATGATAAATCTTCAACAAAAACTATATAGGCTCAAACAGTTTCTAAGGTGGTGGAACAAAAATATTTTTGGGGATATCTTTGAGAATATCAAAAAAGCAGAACAAGAGGTTGCAAACAGTGAAACAAAATTTGACAACAACCCGTGTGATTCTAACCTCATTGAGCTAAAATGCTGCACTACCATGCTCACCCAAGCCCTCTCCATAGAGGAAGACTACTGGAGGCAAAAAGCTGCATGTAGATGGATTGAGGAAGGAGAAAGAAACACAAAATTTTTCCACTCTATGGTTAAGAAAAAAGGAGTAAGTCCAGAATTCACTCTATCACTCATGAGGAGATGCACTTAACTGAACAGGAAGAGATCAAGAAATCTGCAGCTGAATATTTCCAATCCCTTCTTACAAATAACGGTTTTGAACTGCCAAATGAGGACTTTGACTGCCTACAGCAAATTTGTGGGGATCTTGAGACTGAAAATTTATGTTCCGCTCCATCAATTGAAGAGATTAGAAATGTGGTTTTTGACTTGAATCCGGACAGTGTAGCTGGACCGGATGGATTTTCTGCCTTCTTTTTTCAGCATTGTTGGGACATTGTACAAACTGATATACTGAATGCAGTGGTTGATTTCTTTAACGGTAACCCCATGCCCAGAAGCTTTTCTGCATCAACCTTGGTACTAATTTCGAAAACCAAAAACCCCATCACATGGAATGACTATAGACCTATCAGCTTGTGCAATGTAACCAATAAAATTATCTCTAAGCTACTTAGTAACAGAATTGTGAACATTCTCCCAAACATCATCTCACCCTCACAAAGCGGTTTTGTTAAAGGTCGACTCATAAGTGACAATATCCTTCTTGCTCAGGAAATGATCCATACCATCAATGTCAAGAGAAAACATGATAATGTTGCTCTCAAGCTTGATATGAGCAAAGCATACGACAGAGTGCAGTGGAGCTTCCTTTATAGAGTGCTGAGAAAGATGAAATTTCCAGACAAATGGATCCTTTTTGTTCAACATTGCATTGAAAATTGTTGGTTCTCGATTTTGATCAATGGTACACCTACCGGCTTCTTCAAGTCCAGCAGAGGTATTAGACAGGGAGACCCTTTATCTCCAGCCCTCTTTATTATTGCTGCGGATTTTCTTTCAAGGGGCCTTGATTGTCTATTTCAGAAACATAAAGAAATGAGATATTACAGCAGGGGTGGTCTCAACATATCTCATCTCGCATATGCTGACGACTTTATAATCTTCACAAACAGCAATAGAAAGGGGCTTAGACGAATCATGGATTTCCTCAAGCACTATTGTTCTACATCTGGACAGCTCATTAACGAAGGGAAAAGTTCCTTTATCCTTAGCAAAAGAAGTTCAAACCTTATGGTTCAAAGGCTACATCATATCACTGGATTTTCATTTAAACACCTACCTGTGACATATTTGGGAGCACCTCTTTTTAAGGGCAACAAAAAGTGTTCCCTATTTCAGGATCTGATTTGCAAAATGCGCAGCAAGCTTCTAGGATGGGATAAATCTACACTTTCGCATGGAGGCAGATTGGCCTTGATTAAAAGCACTTTATCCTCTATGCCTCTCTACCTTTTGCAAGTTCTTCAACCACCTAAAGCTGTCCTTCACAGCATTGAACAGATTATGGCATGGTTCTTTTGGGGTACTTACGGTGATCACAGAAAAATGCATTGGACATCTTGGGATAACATCTATCAACCTATTGATGAAGGTGGGCTTGGTTTAAGAAAACTCAATGACATGGTTCAAGCCTTTTCTCTTAAGTTGTGGTGGAGATTCAGAGCACTCTCATCCCTTTAGGCTGCTTTCATGCAGCAAAAATACTGTGGCTGCACCTTTCTGGGGGCTATCAAAGTCTCAGTTCATGACAGTGCGACCTGGAAACGTATGTGTAAAGTAAGACAAACAGCTCAAGATAACACATTCTGGATTTTGGGGATGGGCAGACATATTTTTGGCAGGACCACTGGATCGGTGATGCTCCTCTTGCAACAACTCTCCAAGGAAAACTAGTGGGATATAGTGCAATGAATTTCTACTGGCAAAATGAGCAATGGAATGACAGCAGACTCAGACATCATCTCCCTCATTATATTGCGGATAGGATCTGTAATATGCCTTTTACTGCTAGCTCTAAGGATGGTATGAAATGGAAACTAACATCGCATGGAAATTTTTTCATTTCTTCTGCTTGGAATTTGATCAGGGAAAGCAGAACTAGAAGACAGATTCTGGAGAGTCTATGGTGCCCTCACTTTACTCCTACCATGTCAATATTCTTTTGGCGGCTGTTTAACAACTGGATCCCGTTGATACCAGGCTGCAAGGGAAAGGATTTTCACTGGCTTCCAAATGTTATTGCTGTGCTTCAGCGATGGAATCGGCTCCTCATCTATTCATTTTGGGGGATCAAGCAAGGGCTGTCTGGGAACATTTTGCCATGACCTTCCATGTTAAAAATCCTCAAACTGAAAACCTAATTCTGCTTTTCCAATATTGGAAACTTTCCACACCTTATTCTCAACCAACACATATCCATTCCATCATTCCACTCCTAATCTTCTGGTTTTTTGTGGACAGAGAAAAACAATGCCAAATATAGAAATAAAGGTTTTCATGCTAATAGAGTTATTTGGAATATTTATAAACATATCTTTTGTGTATTCAAATGCAGGAACATAAACAGGAAACTTTGGCGAGGTGATATGGAAATTGAATCAAAGCTGGACCTAAATTTCGCAATGGAAAAAACTAAGAAGATTCAACAGGTTCATTGGAGAAAGCCACAAGAGGGATGGTTTAAACTTAACACGGATGGAGCTGCGAAAACAGAAACAAGAACAGCAGGGGCAGGAGGCATAATAAGAAATCATCTTGGAGAGGTTATACTTGCATATCATGATTTCATTGGAAACCAAAACAGCATATATGCTGAAATTTTTACTCTCACAAGAGGACTTGAACTTGCTAAACAACAAGGAATTACTAACCTTTGGATCGAAGTGGACGCTCAAAATGTCATCAATCTTATATCGTCCGACTCAAAGGGGCATTGGAGATTACAAGAAATGTTGGCTAAAAGCAAATACATCATGTGACAAATGAACACAACGGTGTCTCACATCTTTAGGGAAGGTAACAAAGTTGCAGATTTTTTTGCCTAACGAAGCATGTTCCAAACAAACATCTATGGTATTCACTCCTCAACAATGTTCTGGACCGATCACCAGTTTATTAAGAATTGATCAGCTGGAATTCCCGACCTTCAGATTTACATAATTATTGTATAGTCTGTCTCATGTTTGTACAGTCTTTTTTCATGGCTTGAGCTTTTGGTAAAGGAGTAGTACTCCTAGTTTTACTTTTGCTTTCTTTTGTAAAACTTTGTGTACTATGAATTTTGAGCCATATATAAATGGGTTGGGGTCTCTGCCTTAACCCCCCACCTGTGAATAGGTATTTTAAATTAAAAAACAACTAAACCCTAAACCCTAAACCCTAATCCCTAAACCCTAAACCCTAATCCCTAAACCCTAAAATCCTAAACCCTAAACCCTACCCCAAACCCCAAACCCCAAACCCCAAACCCTAAACCCTAAGCCCTAAGCCCTAAGCCCTAAACCCTAAACCTTAAACCCTAAACCCTAAACCTAGCAGCAGACTTCAAGGCTGGGAAAAAACGACACTCTCCCACGGCGGGAGTCTCGCCCTCATTAAAAGTATGCTGACCACAATCCCTATATACCTCATGCAAGTTCTTTTGCCTCCGAAAACTGTTATACACTCCATAGAGCAGATAATGGCAAGATTTTTTTGGGGTTCGTACGGAGCTCATAAGAGGATGCACTGGGCATCTTGGGATAACATTTGCAAACCAGCAGATGAGGGGGGACTGGCATCAGAAAAATGGCAAACTTGATTAAGGCATTTTCCTACAAAATGTGGTGGAGGTTTAGAGAGCAATGTCACTGTGGGCTGAATTTATTGCTCAAAAGTACTGTGGCTGCATCTTTCCAGGTATGGTTGAGAGATCAGTCCATGATAGCGCGATTTGGAAGCGAATGTGCTCTGTTAGAAACAAGGTCCAAAAATCTGATTTTTTGGAATTTGGGGAATGGGAATATGGACTTTTGGCATGATCACTGGACAGGAGATGCAGACCTTGCATCTATTCTTCAACGCAATTCAGCGGGATATGGTGTTGTTAATTTTTTCTGGAGGAATGGCCAATGGAATATGAATATGCTCCAGCAACACTTACCTTCTTACATGGTTAACAGGATAAGCCAAATTCCTATTGTTCAAAACTGCAAGGATGTTATGAAATGGAAGCTTTCGTCAAATGGGAATTTCTCAATATCCTCGGCTTGGAACTTTATTAGAGAAAGTAAAACCAAAAGACAGTTGCTGGGCAGCCTCTGGTGTCCTTATCTTACTCCTACCATATCAGTTTTTCTTTGGAGACTTCTACACAACTGGATTCCAGTCGACAACAGACTTCAAGAGAAAGGCTTTGCTCTTACTTCCAAGTGTTTCTGTTGTGCCTCAGCTTTCGAATCGATCCAACATCTCTTCATTTCAAGGGCTCAAGCAAAGGAAGTCTGGAGCCACTTTGCTGCCCTTTTCAAAATCCAAACACCCCTTACTAAACAGCCCATCCTCCTCATACAATATTGGAAACACTCAACCCCATACTCTTCCTCCTCCCACATTCGGATTCTTATCCCTTTCCTCATCCTTTGGTGTTTATGGACTGAGAGAAACGATGCCAAATATAGAAACAAAGGATTTAAATTCCAGCGTGTTATTTGGAAAGTCTATTTTTATCTGTTTTGTCTTTCTAAATGCAGGAGATTCGATAGAACTAGTTGGAGAGAAGACATCTCAGTTGCTTTGCATCTTAACCTCCATTTCCCTCCGGTGAGATCAAAGAAAATGGTGAAAGTCAATTGGAGGACACCGAAACATGGATGGCTAAAACTGAACACGGATGGTGCTGCCAAGGGAAGTACAGGACATGCAGGAGCTGGAGGCGTCATTAGAGATCACTTTGGCAATGTAGTCCTAGCGTTTCACGAATAAATCGGAAAGGAAAACAGCATGTTTGCGGCGGTGTACGCTCTCTTGAAGGGGCTGGAACTTGCCAAAACAAAAGGTATCAACAAACTTTGGATCGAGACAGATGCTAGGGGCGTCATACATCTCATTTCAACAGCGACTCATGGGCATTGGAAACTTCAAGAAATGTTAGCCAAAAGCAAATACATCATGAGATAAATGGAGACTACTATCACACACATTTGCAGAGAAGGTAACAAAGTTGCAGACTTTCTAGCTAATGAGACTTGCACCACTCAGACATCTAGAGTCCTTACTCCGACCCAACTCACAGGACCAATCACCGGGCTGCTCATAGTTGACCAGATGGGCATACCTTCATTCAAACTTGGATGATTTTTTGAGATTGTACATTCTGCTATGTATAGTTTGTTATTTTTAGTTTAGTATTGTTTTGTCTACCAGTCCGGTTACTCCGCGCATTGTAAAGGAGTAGTAATCTTCGTTTCACTTTTGTTTGCACTTGTAAAACTTGGTGTACTACTCATTTTGAAGATATATAGACAGGTTGGGGTCAATGCCTAAACCCCCACCCGCTGGGTGTTTTATTAAAAAAAAACCCTAAACCCTAAACTAAACCATAAACCCTAAACCCCAAACCCTAAACCTGAACCCTAAACCTGAACCCTAAACTGAACCCTAAACCCTGAACCCTAAACCCTGAACCCTAAACCCAAAACCCAAAACCCAAACCCTAAACCCTAAACCCAAAAACCCTAAACCCTTAACCCTAAACCCTAAACCCTAAACCCTGAACCCTACACCCTGAACCCTAAACCCTAAACCAGGCGCACGCTCGATTGTTCTGCCTCACTCGCACAGCCACACTTTCTCTTTCCAAAACCCTAATAGTCTTTTTCTCTCTCAAAATCTCAGCTGTCGCACTCTCTCGCTTTTAGACATGGAGTTTTGGAGAGTTGAGGTGAAAAGAGGAGAGCCTCTTAAGGTTTTGCCTGGTAATGGCATGGTTTTGCATCTTTCTCAGGCTTGTCTTGGTGAAGTTAAAAATGAGAAAGGAAATAAATCTGTCTGCTTATTTGTGAATGTTGATGGAAAGAAACTTGTCCTTGGAACACTCTTCACTGATAAGTTGCCTTAACAACAATTTGACTTAGTGTTTAACCAGGATTTTGAGTTTTCTCACGACTGGAAAAGTGGTAGTGTCTACTTCTATGGATACAAAGCCAATAACCCATTTGAAGAAGATAATTTGCCCGAGGGAGAATCTGATGAATCTGAATCGGAGGAGGATATTCCACTTACCCTTGCAAATAATGGAAAACCTGAGTCAAAGGCCAAGTAAGAGAACCTACTGAAGCTGAGAGGGCTAATGCTGCCAAATAGAAAAAGTCCGATGCTGGTAAGCAAAAAGTGAAGATTGCGGAGACAAATAAAGACGTGAATCCCCAGAAAGATGATGAAAGTAGTGATGAAGACTTAATGTCTGAGGATGATGATGAAGATGACTCTGAGAATGATGATGAGGATGACTCTGATGACGAATCCAATGAGAGTGATGAAGAGACTCCAAAGAAGGTTGACACAAGCAAGAAGCTACCGGTAGAATCTGCTAGCAAAACACCTGTTCCCGACAAAAAGGCAAAAGTGACTCCACAGAAAACTGATGGCAAGAAAGGTGGTGGTCATGTAGATACACCTTACCCTGCAAAGCAGGCTGGGAAGACTTCTGCCAACAAGCCAAACCAGCAGACACCAAAATCAGAAGGATCACATTACTGCAAGAGCTGCAATATAACTTTTGGTTCTGAAAAAGCTCTGGAATCCCACTCAAAAGCTAAGCATGGTGGTGGAAAGTAATCTGGAATCTATTCCTTTGCTATTTTGCTGACTTGACATGGCATTTTTGAGAGAATGTTTGATGCTTCGATGGTGTGTAAGGGCAGGGGGTAGGTTATAAAGTCTAGTCACCCTCTATTTAGCGGGATAATTTTCTTTGGCTGCACAAATTTGGGACTATTTCAATGAGTGTTGTCAAGTGATGTATCTCCTCAACATTATGCTTGAACCTGTGATAGAAGCAGATGGCTGATACTTTGCCCTTTTGTCATGTTACCAAAAAAAAAATCTAAACCCTAAACCCTAAACCCTAAATCGTAAATCCTAAACCTTAACCTTGAACCCTAAACCCTAAACCCTAAACCCTGAACTCTGAACCCTAAACCCTAAACCCTGAACTAAACCCTAGAACCTAAACCCTAAGCCATAAACCCTAAACCCTAAACCCTAAACCCTAATCCTAAACCCTAAACCCCAAACCCTAATCCCAAACCCTAAACCCTAAACCCAAAAACCAAAACCAACCCACTTTCTTTCTCTACTTTCTCTCTCTAAAATTTTCTCTCTGTCCTCTTCACGTGCTACTCACGCGCTTCTCCTCTTTCTATCGATTTCTCCACCATCATCAGCACTCTACTATCGGCTGCTCTTAATACTGGCGCCCTCATCAGTTCTGATTATCCCTATGTTCATATCAATCTTTTCCCCTCTCAAATCGGGCAAACCGCATTCTCATGTGTCTATGCCCTAGAAATCCCCAAGCTTTCTTCTCTATTGCTGGCGAACTCTCGCCGACGACAGATATTTTTCCTGCCCCATCTTTCCTTTTACACCGATCCCCAACCCTTCCCAGCCTTATTCTTCCTCCCATCGATCATTCAAATTTTCCCCAAATTTGTCTCCCCCTTTGTAGAACTCCAACCCTGCCCTCGAACCCTTGCCAGAATTAGCTTTCGATTGCCCAACTGCTACTTCAATTCCATGCTTCCCTGTGCTCCCTTCTCGGTGTTTTACCCTAATTTGTATCTCTTTTCATCCGCCGCTCTTCTTCGAATCCTCCACCTTCGTCGTCTCGATAGATTGATTTCCCCGTCTCTATCTTCCCATCTTCAATTCTCATTACCGTCCCATGGCGACCCAGGCTTGTCCCACCCAATTCGAACCCACAAATCCCAGCCCATTTCAGACACAGCCAAAAATGTTATCTGCCGTCGTCGCCAAGGTGGCAGCTTCACCGTCATCTTCAAACTCTCTGATCCGTAATTCCAACAAATCACTCATTCTCGACTCCCCTATTCCTGCTCTAGGCACCCGCACCAAATACATGGGTTTTGAAGCAATCGTCTTCTTCGACTATGAAACAGCCAGGCTTTCGAAACCCCTCCAATTTCCATTGATTGGGAAATTCTCACACGGGATGCCCCTCTTGAAGCAATTACACCATCACTTTGACATCCTGAAGCTGTTCGAAAATCATTCTATTCGTGTGCTGAATCCTAAACATATTTTGATCATTCTTTCAAATAATGCAGATTATGCTCGACTTTGGTTGCGAAGGATTTAGTTTTTTGATGGATATCCAATGCGATTGTTCAAGTGGTCATCTCTGTTCGACCCGAAGCTGGAATCAGCTATCATTCCAGTTTGGATTCGATTATCAGAATTACCAGTTCATTTATTTGATAAACTAGCCCTTAAGGCCATTGCGGAATTGATTGGAAAACCTCTCCGGATTGATGAGCCAACTGCCAACAAAACTCATCTCAGCGTTGCTCGTATCTATGTTGAAATAAACCTGAGAAATGAGCTGAAAGAATTTATCTACCTTGGAATCGGTTCGAATATGTTCCTCCAAAAGATTGTGTATGAAAATGTCCCTCGCTACTGTAAGGATTGCAAACACTTGGGTCATGATACTTCAGAATGCTATGGAAATAGAAATGCTCCTCGTCCAAACAAATCAGCAGCTGCCTCTAAATGAAATGAAAAGAAACTCCAGAGGAAGGAAATAAAAGACAAAGGTAAGACCCTTCTTACCCAAATTGACTTGGTTGGACCAAGTTGTGTCCATGATAATCAGGCATTGGCAAAAGAAACAGACAGGGATCAAAATGTTGAAGGTATTGTGAATTTGAAAATGGTTGATGTGTTGGCGGTTAAAGGGGATAATGATTCTGTGGAGACTGGCAGGTTGTGTGCGGATGAGAGAGTTGAGAGTGTTGGTTTTTTTATTTCTAACCTTGCTAATGATAAGATAAATGAAACTAAAACTCTAAAGAAAAAGGTAAGAAAAAAACTGCACTTTGATTCAGCTGAGACAGTTAGTATGGGGGAAAATAATCTGGTAGAAAAATTGAACTCTGGAAATGGTGTGTTGGGACTGAATGATGTGCTGGAAATTGACAATGAGGGGATAGCACATGTCAAGGAAAACCCGTTGAATGATGACAAACAGCAGCAAACCGGCAGGGTGTTGGAACAGATTGTGCAGAGTAGAAATAAGGTAAACCCATTAAATAATGTCGAACAGTAGCAAACCGACAGGGTGTTGGAACAGATTGTGCAGAGAAGAAACAAGAAGCAGAAATAGAAAACCGACAAAGCTGATTCAGTGGCAAGAGGATTCATCTTGGCAAACAGAAAAATTTCTGGTAGAAAACAGTTTAAAGAAAAAAAATAGAGAACAGGTTCCAGAGAAAAGATACAGAAACTCAAAGAATAAAGCAACAATCGAAACAGCCCGATAGACAATCTGAGAAGCAGGGAGGAGTGTTGCTAAAAAAACTGGAACTGCATGCGTAAGGCTGCACAAACAGTTCACACGGAGAATTTGACAAAGTTGACAAAGCTAGGAAGAAACAGATAAAGTTAGGGGGTTCAAATGGGATAAATTTGATAGCTGTAACACAGGACAATCAAAGATATACAGGAAACGAGACAGCGGATCAGTCGTAAAATGATTTAACAAGAACAAATGAAGCAGGGGCAAAACAAACCAAGGGACTGGATGGATCGGAGTGGAAAAAACAGCAGAGCAGTAATAAAACAGATTTAGAATCAAAAAGGAAGAATCAAAAAAAGAGACGTTCCATTTGTTCATTGAATGAAGTGTTCTATCCAGATATGCAAGAAGAAGAACCGGCAGGATTGGTGAGATTGGATGAAAAATCTAAGGCCCTCCACCAAAGAAGCCTATCAAGTGAGCACAACTCAACACAGTTTAATAATGTTGCTGGGGGAAAAAATTTGCAAAATGCCACCAAGAACTCAATCACCCGAACAAATACAGATGCTTTTGCTGACAGATGTTAATCAATAGTATGAACTTTATGGTATGGAATATCAGAGGAATTGGAAATGATCCAACACAAAAACATCTCCATAATTTTTGTCAAATACATAAAATCAAGATACTGGCTGTGCTAGAACTAAAGGTAAAGATGGATAGTCAATTCTTCTGTCGTCGGTTTGCATTCTCTCAAGTTGTCAGCAACAGATCAAACAAAATTTGGTGCTTTGTAAATCATGAATTTCAATGCAAAATCCTTATAGATCATGATCAATTTCTACATATGGAAATGAAGTCGAATCTTTTCTCTTCGTCATTCCTCCTCACATGCATCTATGCAAAATGATATCATTGGTCGGAGAGAATTATGGGATGGTCTTAGAAGAATCGCAGATCAAAATGATGCACAGCCTTGGCTGCTTGGAGGGGACTTTAACACTATACTCCAATTTTCAGAAAGAACAGGGAACTGTGGAAACAGAATCACCTCCATGAACGACTTTGGGGATATGATTGTGGACTGTGGCTTAATTGATGCAGGATTCGAGGGCAGCAATTTCACTTGGACCAATCACAAAGTTTGGAAGAGACTTGACATAATTTTGTATTCAGCAGGCTGGTTAAATCTGTTCCCCATTACCAAAGTATCGCATCTTCCCAGAATATGGTCAGATCACTCCCCTTTTTTGATATCTTTGATGACAAATACAAAGAAATCTCCTTCTTCCTTTAGATTCTTCAAGATGTGGACCAGACATCATACATTTATGGAAACAGTCAAAAACTCCTGGCAGCACCCAACTGAAACTCATGGAATGATAAAGTTGCAGCAAAAACTCTTTAGACTCAAACAATGTCTTCAGTGGTGGAATAAAAATGTTTTTGGGGACATTTTTGAAAATAAGAAAAAAGCGAAGCAAGAGGTACTGGAAAAAGAAAAAAGTATGATGAGGATCCAAGTGAATCTAACTTAATTGAGCTGAAAAAATGTACAGCGATGCTCACCCGTGCTCTTACAATCGAGGAGGATTATTGGAGACAGAAGGCGGCATGTAGATGGATTGATGAAGGTGAAAAAAACACTAAGTTCTTTCATTCATTGGTGAAAGAAAAAAGAAACCAAAACAGAATTTTCTCAATCACATATGAAGGAGCTCGACTTACTGATCCGGAGGAAATTAGTAAATCGGCTGCTACATACTTTCAAAATCTCCTCACTAATGATGTTCCGGAACTGCTGGAAGAGAACCTTGACTGCATTCAGCCACTCCAACAAGATCTACGGACTGACATCCTCTGTTCTTCCCCTGATATTGATGAGATCAAGCAGGCCATTTTTGAAATGGAAACAGACAGTGTTGCTGGCCCAAACGGTTTCTCAGCTTTCTTCTTTCAATACTGCTGGGACATCATTCACACAGATATTAAAGAAGCAATGGAGGATTTCTTCGCTGGAAATACCATGCTTCGAAGTTACACTGCTACATCTCTCATCCTGATTCCAAAAACAGAAAATTCAAAAACATGGAGTGATTTTAGGCCGATTAGTTTATGCAATGTGACAAACAAAATTATCGCCAAGATTCTAAGAAATAGACTGTCGAACATTCTTCCAAAAATCATCTCCCCTTCACAAAGTAGCTTTGTCAAAGGGCGGATCATCAGTGACAACATTCTTTTAGCTCAGGAAATTATGCATTCGATAAATGCCAAAAGGAAATATGATAACGTCGCTCTTAAACTGGACATGAACAAAGCATATGACAAAGTTCAGTAGAAGTTCTTGTACAAAGTGCTGAGTAAGTTAGGATTTCCGGATCAATGGATTGAGCTAATTAAGCAATACATTGAACACTGCTAGTTTTCTGTTTTTATCAATGGAACCTCATCGGTTTTTTTAAGTCGAGTAGAGGGCTTCGCCAGGGAGATCCCTTATCTCCGTCCTTATTCATAATTGCCGCTGATTTTTTATCAAGAAAGCTGGAATTGGAGTTTCAGAATCATAAGGAAATGAGATACTTTAGT
The DNA here is from genome assembly GCA_019321725.1 of Paulownia fortunei. NCBI lineage: Eukaryota > Viridiplantae > Streptophyta > Magnoliopsida > Lamiales > Paulowniaceae > Paulownia > Paulownia fortunei. The sequence continues at coordinate 4,140,089 of CM033120.1, read as the reverse complement.
AATGGCGGACTGCCTATTTCTCACCTTGCTTATGCCGAAGACATCATTATCTTCACTAATTATGGCAAGAAGGGGCTGAGGAAGATCATGGAACTCTTGGAAAAATATTATGCAGCATCTGGACAGCTGATTAATGAGGAAAAAAGCTCCTTTATTATCAGCAATAAATCCTCCAACCTCATGACACAAAGACTCCAATTCATCACTGGTTTCTCTCCTAAACACCTCCCGGTTATATACTTAGGAGCTCCACTCTACAAAGGCAATAAGAAATGCTCCCTATTCCAAGACCTGATTTGTAAAATGAGAAGCAAGCTTCAAGGCTGGGAAAAATCAACGTTATCTCATGGAGGCAGACTGGCCTTGATCAAAAGCACCTTAGCTACTATGCCTATCCATCTCCTACAGGTTTAAAAGCCACCTAAAAGGGTCCTACACATCATTGATCAGATTATGGCAAGATTTTTTTGGGGAAATTACGGTGAGCATAAAAGAATGCATTGGGTTTCATGGGATAACATTTGTCAACCTCTTGAAGAGGGTGGTCTTGGAGTTCGCAAACTCACATATATGGTTCAAGCTTTTTCTCTTAAATTATGGTGGAGATTTAGAACGCTCTCTTCTTTATGGGCTGAATTCATGCAACAAAAATACTGTGGTTGCATATACCCCGGAGCGGTTAAACTCTCGATGCATGACAGTGCTACATGGAAATGCATGTGCAAAGTTCGATAAATTGCTGAACATAACACTTTTTGGGTTTTAGGATATGGTCAGGCTTATTTTTGGCAAGATCATTAGGTTGGCGAGGCCCCGCTTGCAATTCTCATTCAACGGGATTTGATGGGGGTACAGTTCAGTGAATTATTTCTGGCGCAATGGGTAGTGGAATGACAGCAAACTTGATCAATTTCTGCCTCAGCATGTGACTAGAATGATTTGCAATATCCCTATTTCTGAATCTGCCAAAGATGAAATGAAGTGGAAGCTGTTCGCAAATGGGGATTTCTCAATTACTTCAGCCTAGGAGCTTATTCGCAGCAGCAAAACAGAATGGCAGATTCTTAGGAACTTATGGTGCAATCAATTCACTCCCACCATATCTATATTTTTTTGGAGGCTCATAAACAATTGGATTCCAGCTGACACTAGACTTCAAGAAAAGGGTTTCAACCTAGCTTCTAAATGCTACTACTGCTCTTCCTCAATTGAATCCATACCACATCTCTTCATCACGGGTGATCAAGCCAGGGTTGTATGGGAACACTTCGCTCACCTCTTTAATATTCAACATCCCCAAATTGAAAATCCAATCCTTCTCTTCCAATATTGGAAACTCTCCACCCCTTTTTCACACTCCATTCACATCCGTACCATCATTCACCTTCTCATATTTTGGTTTTTGTGGATAGAGAGAAACAATGAAAAATATAGAAACAAAGGTTTTCATGCACATAGAGTCATTTGGAAAATATATGATCATCTTTTTTATCTTTTTAAATGCAGGAAAATGTATAGGAAGCTTTGGCGAGGCGATATGGAAATTGCAAGAACTTTTGATTTCAACTTTCCAATGGAGAAGATCAAAAAAGCGCAGCAAGTTCTTTGGAAAAAAACACAAGTTGGGTGGTTTAAACTCAACACAGATAGAGTTGCTAAAGGTGAAACCGGACAAGCTGGAGCGGGCGGCATAATAAGGGACCACCTTGGAAACATCGCCGTTGTATACTTTGAATTCATTGGTAATCAAAACAGCATACATGCTGAAATTTTTGCTCTTGTAAAGGGACTTGAGCTTGTAGAAGGACTTGGGATTGCAAACTTGTGGATCGAAATGGATGCTCAAACCGTCATCAATCTCATCTCATCTAACACGACAAAAGGACACTGGCGACTTCAAGAAATGTTAGTTAAAAGTAAGTTCATCATGAGCCAAATGCACATTCACATCACGCACATCTACAAGGAAGGGAACAAAATTGCAGACTTTCTAGCTAATGAGGTATGCATCACTCAGACATCCAGAGTGCCCACTCCGTCCCAACTCACAGGACCAATCACCAGGCTTCTCAGAGTCGATCAGATGGGTATACCTTCATTCAGACTTAGATGATTATTGAGATTGTACAGTTTGTTATTTTTAGATTAGTTTTTTGTCTTTTCTCTTCCGTTTGCACAGCTCTTTGTAAAGGAGTAGTACTCCTCGTTTCACTCTTGCTCGCTTTTGTAAAACTTGGTGTACTGCTCTTTTTTACTGTTATATAGATAGGTTGGGGGTCGATGCCTTAACCCCCCACCCGTTGGGTGTTTTTTAAAAAAACCCTAAACCCTAAACTGCCCTCACTGGATTGTAGCATGCTGCAGCGCCTAGGCACTGCAAATTGGCGCTTAGACGCTACCAATCAGGCAAGTAAAGGCAAATTTGTATTTTATGCCCTCTTTAAGGCATCTCCCATGAAATTTAAGTATTCCAAAAGCCTCCATTTTAAATTTGTAGAGAATTCTTCCAAGAGTTGAGAAAAAAATATCTACAAGGGGAAGAAACTCATCCTACTTCCAAGTTTTATTTTATTTTCCTATTTCTCTCATTAATTATGTTTATGAATATTGTTAGGTTGTCTTTCATTTTTATCATTATGAACTAATTTATTTTTCTATGATTGTGATGTTTTGACTATTTGTATCAATTTAATTCTTGATTTAATTTTCAAGTTGAGTTTTATACATTGTTCTCGCCATTAATTGAATGATTTTCTAATCATATTGACTCAAGATGTGATATATGTGTCTAGTTTTATATATAGAAAACCATAAATTGCATGTGAAATATGAATATACTTACATGGTTTGTGTAGTCATGTTTGAGACTCCATAAAACCTAATGAATTGTTGATTGTTATAATTCACATAGGAATATAGTGGGTTAACAATTGATAATATTTTCATTAGACCTTGGGAGAGGCTAGTGGATAATTTAAGGATTCTCGACTATCATTTGGAAATAAATTGAGATTGATGAAATGGATTATTCAATTTGGACTAATGACGATGAAATCATAACCCTATACTTTTTAAGTTAGTGAATTTTATCTTTAAATGCTTTTAATTATTAGTTTAGTTTAGTCGCATTTAGTTTCTAATCATAAAAATTCATGTTCATTTATTCAAATAAAATTAAAGTTATCATAATTTCGGTACTTAATAATTCAACAATACTCATGGGAACGATAATTTATTCATCACTTTATTACTTGTATACGATAACGTGCATTTGCGTTCACGAATTTTCGCAACAAATACTTTCCTACTGTTAAGGTTAAATAAGATTCAAAATTTAAAAATTTGATACCCATTTATCCATTACGTATTCAAATTATAGTTTAATTAGATTATTTTTTCTTTTTACTGTATAATTTAAAGAAAAACTTACATTATTTTCAATGAGAGAAATAATATATTTTCCACTTTTATTTTTAATTATGGCTAAAATTTTAAAAATCGACTCAGAATATTGGTACATATTTCTTGTTTTCTTATTAAATTTTTTATTTTTAATTAATTTTTTTCTTTTTAAAAGTTTACATTTTAAAAAAATTATTGATTTCTAATAAATTAAAAGCTTATGCTATACCACAGGAGTTAGAATGAGTAAAAATACTTTACTACTGTTAATGTTAAATAAGATTAAAAATTTAAAAACTTGATACCCATTTCTCCCTTATATATTCAAATTACAGTTTAACTGGATTATTTTTTCTTTTTACTGTATAATTTTAAGAAAAACTTATTATTTTCAATCAGAGAAATAATATATTTTCTACTTTTATTTTTAATTATGGATAAAATTTAAAAAAACGACTCAGAATGTTGGTACCTATTTCAGGCTTTTTTTTAAATTTTTTATTTTAATTTATCTTTTTTTTTTAAAAGTTTACGTTCTAAAAAATTTATTTTTTTCTAATAAGTTAAAAGTGTATGCTATAACATAGGAGTTAGAATGAGAAAAAATACTTTCCTATTGTTAAGATTAAATAAGATTAAAAATTTAAAAACTTGATACTCATTTCTCACTTACGTATTCAAATTATAGTTTAATTAGATAGGTTTTTTCCTTTCTATTGTATAATTTCAAGAAAAACTTACATTATTTTCAATGAGAGAAATAATATATTTTCTACTTTTATTTTTAATTATGAAAAATTTTGAAAAAACAACTCAGAATGTTAGTACCTATTTCTTGTTTTCTTATTAAATTTTTAATTTAATTAATTTTTTTCTTTTTAAAATTTTACATTCTAAAAATTTTATTGATTTCTAATAAATTAAAAGCTTATGCTATAACACAGGAGTTAGAATGAGGGAAAATACTTTTCTATTGTTAATGTAAAATAAGATTAATAATTTTAAAATTTGATACTCATTTCTCCCTTATGTCTTCAAATTACAATTTAACTGGATTATTTTTTTTTTACTGTATAATTTTAAGAAAAACTTACATTATTTTCAATGAGAGAAATAATATACTTCCTACTTTTATTTTTAATTATGGATAAAAATTAAAAAAGCGACTCAGAATGTTAATACCTATTTCAGGCTTTTTTATTAAATTTTTATTTAAATTGATATTTTTTCTTTTTAAAAGTTTACATTCTAAAAAAATTATTTTTTTCTAATAAATTTAAAATGTATGCTATAACACAGGAGTTAGAATGAGAAAAAATATTTTGATACTATTAAGGTTAAAAAAGATTAAAAATTTAAAAACTTGATGTCTATTTCTCCATTACGTATTCAAATTATAGTTTAACTGGATTTTTTTTTACTGTATAATTTTAAAGAAAATTTACATTATTTTCAAGGAGAGAAACAATATATTTCCTATATTTATTTTTAATTATGGTTAAAAATTAAAAAAGCAACTCAAAATATTGGTACCTATTTCGGGTTCTTTTAATAAATTTTTATTTTAATTAATTTTTTTATTTTAAAAAGTTTATGTTCTAAAAAAATTAATTTTTACTAATAAAATAAAATCGTATTTTATAACACTGGAGTTAGAATGTGAAAAAATATTTTAAGGTTAAATAAGATTAAAAATTAAAAAACGTGATACTCATTTCTCACTTACGTATTCAAATTATAGTTTAATTAGATAGGTTTTTTTCTTTCTATTGTATAATTTTAAGAAAAACTTACATTATTTTCAATGAGAGAAACAATGTATTTCCTACTTTTATTTTTAATTATGGCAAAAAATTGAAAAAGCAACTCAGAATATTGGTGCCTATTTCTTCTTTTCTTATTAAAATTTTATTTTAATTGATTTTTTTCTTTTTAAAATTTTACATTCTAAAAACTTTATTGATTTCTAATAAATTAAAAGCTTATGTTATAACACAGGAGTTAGAATGAAGAAAAATACTTTGCTACTGTTAAGGTTAAATAAGATTAAAAATTTAAAAACTTGATACCCATTTCTCCCTTATGTAATCAAATTACAGTTTAATTGGATTGTTTTTTCTTTTTACTGTATAATTTTAAGAAAAACTTACATTATTTTCAATGAGAGAAATAATATATTTCCTACTTTTATTTTTAATTATGGATAAAAATTAAAAAAGCGACTTAGAATGTTGGTACCTATTTCAGGCCTTTTTTTAAATTTTTTATTTTAATTTATTTTTTTTTCTTTTTAAAAGTTTACGTTCTAAAAAAATTATTTTTTTCTAATAAGTTAAAAGTATATGCTATAACATAGGAGTTAGAATGAGAAAAAATAATTTCTTACTATTAAGGTTAAATAAGATTAAAAATTAAAAAACGTGATACTCATTTCTCCCTTATGTAATCAAATTACAGTTTAACTGGATTATTTTTTCTTTTTACTATATAATTTCAAGAAAAAATTATTTTATTTTCAATGAGAGAAACAGTATTTCCAACTTTTATTTTTAATTATGACTAAAAATTGAAAAAATGACTAAGAATGTTGGTACATATTTCGGGCTTTTTTATTAAATTTTTATTTTATTTTATTTTTTCTTTTTAGATGTTTACATTCTAAAACAATTATTTTTTTCTACTAAATTAAAAATGTATGCTATAACAGAGGAGTTAGAATGAGAAAAAATACTTTCCTACTGTTAACGTTAAATAAGATTATAAATTTAAGAACTTGATATTCATTTCTCCGTTACGTATTCAAATTATAGTTAACTATATTATTTTTTCTTTTTACTATATAATTTCAAGGAAAACTTATATTATTTATAATAAGAGAAACAATATATTTCCTACTTTTATTTTTAATTATGGCTAAAAATTAAAAAAAAAACTCAAAATGTTGGTACCTATTTTGGACTTTTTTATTAAATTTTTATTTTAATTAATTTTTTTCTTTTTAAAAGTTTACGTTCTAAAAAATTAATTTTTACTAATAAAATAAGATTGTATTCTATAACATAGGAGTTAGAATGAAGGAAAATACTTCCTACTATTAAGGTTAAATAATATTAAAAATTTAAAAACGTGATACCCATTTCTTAGTTTTAAGTAGGTCATACTCTATATGTTTCATAAATCATAATAAGAGTTGGTTTTATTTGATTAACCTAATTTTATTAATTATTTATATTCTTATTTCATGAATTATCTTAGTTATATATAATTATTTAATTAATTATTCTAAATATACCATTATAAGATTTGCATTAAATTTTATTTATTAATTATGCTAGTTTTTAAAGAATATTTTAATATATTTGATTATACAAAAATGTAGTTGGCTCAATGGTGTGAGTTTTCACCTTTTCTTCAAAGGTATTATGTTCGATTCTATTGAAAAACTTTGTATTTAAATTTTTTATAATTTTATTGAGCCTATTATCGAACTTCTAAACGAGCCACTCGTGAACATGTTTGTGAACTTATCATACAAGTTAGGCTTACGAATAGATTCGTGAGTATATAAATGAGCTGAGCTCGAGTTCGAGCTCACGAGCATATAAACGAGTCGAGCTCGAGTTCGAAATCTAACGAGCCAAATACTACTACTTGATAAAATTTTTGAGCTCGAGCTAGGCTCGTTAAAGTTATCGATTGATCTTAAATGAATTTTATTTTAGCCGAGATTTGAATTGCTTGTGAGCGGCTTGGTTCATTTACATCCCTATCATCGGAAGTATGTGTTGCAGTAGGCAAATAGACATCAACTTATTGTCGTTAGCTCTCCCATTACTAGGTCCGATAGTACTAAGCCTCGCTATATGAATTGGTACGATTAGATTACATACCGTTTGATATCACCATCCTATTTGCCTTCACATATATCAGATTTGGAAGTTATGGTAAGACATTCGTTAATAATAATTTTTATAATATATATGCATCATATTTATGATATTTTTTAATATTATTCTTTTTTTGCACGTATTTCAAAATATGACAGAGGTGAGGATTAGAATCAATATTCATAGCGCGAACGAGGAAGATATAGCTTCACTTATCTAGTTGAGGAGTGAAGCTATACACGCCACTAATGATCTCAGACGTCTACTTCGCAAACAACAAGATATTGTAAATATATCAATGCCACCACCATAAGACACAAGTAGGAAGACAAGGAGGCGTAGTACAGTAGTAGATGATGCGGGTCCCTCTATCTCGACACGTGCTGTATTTACTTAGTCATGCTTCTACATCTTATGACATTCCTTATTTATTTATGTCTAGTGTAGCAGATGAGGTAAGTCCATCCACCTCATCACATCGTGTATCACACGATTTGGATAGTACCATCGACTATTATATATCTCAACAGGCACAACCAAATGAACAATTCACTCTATATTGGGGTATGCCACCATTTATGATGTCATTCTCTACACTAATCAGTTTAGATTTAGTCATGACGCAAACACCTTTTGTTCAACAGCATTCAGGACACTATTTTGGACGTGGAGAGTTTATTGTCTCGTCTGTTGCATTTTCACATCTAGATAACGATTATCATGATCGTGGAGAGTCGAGCTCCACAACTTCATTAGGTCGGCTGAGCTTCAATTTAAACTATAGTATATGTGTTGATGATTCGATCCAAAATCAGTCACATGATACTGATGTTGTTGCTGCTGAGGGTGGACGTCAAGGTAAGCGACAACGCCACTGACGTACTTGTGGCACTAGTGGCCATTTTTAGTATTTTTTTTATTTTTGTATTTTCCAAAATTTTTATAATGTATATATTCAATACTGTAATTATTATCCAAAAAAATTAATTGTATGATTATGAAGCAAAAATAGTATTGTTACTATCTTTATTAAATACTTAATACATATTGTATAAATTTAAATACATATTATAGCTTAAGTAAAAAAATATTTAAACAATAAAAATTTATGTTATTTATTGTATAATATTATTATAGCTTAAGTAAATAATATGATTACAATAATATTGTATAATCAAATGTGTTTGCTTAAATTTTTTTCTTTGTTGATTATGTGTGTATATATAATTTTGTTTTCTAAATATTGTTATATATATATATATACAATTTTTTTATATATAATTGCACATTCCATAATTTGAGAAAATTCTGCAATTATTAGTAGTGTGTTTGGTGATATTATGATTTAAAGTGCAACTTTCAATTGCACTTGAAAAAATAATAATTAAAAGCACGTTTGAGGGTTGCGTTTTACACCTTCCCCATTATACGGTATAATATTAATTAATTTTTAAATTTATTAAAATTATTAAATTAGTTGAAATCCGCAATCCAATATATATATATATATATATATGATATATATAAATATATATATATGTGCACGCGCACACAAATATAAATATGATAGATACACATAAGCATGATGCATTTTTTTGTTTTGTTTTCCTTTATCTCAATTTATTTTTTACGAGTATTCAAAATATTTTCAATTATTGATTTTGAACCATCCTGAACAATAAGGCTAATTGTCCTTGCTGGTTAACTTGTAAATAGCTCACATGCTTTTACTAAATTTTAATGATTTCAGCTAATTTTTAAATACAATTTCAATGGAATAAAAAATTTAAATTCTAAATGAGCAACAAAAGACCTTCATTGAAAAGGCCAATGAAGAGTGGACCTTGGTTTTGAACAAGCTGTACAAGCTTGTGCTGATACACACACCAGCTTATCTGGTGCAAATCCCTCTTGAATTTTTTAATCTAACACACAAGATTCATTAAAAAAATACTGAATTTTACCATTCACTCCTTTTTTATTCAACAATTAATCAATTGAATATATTACATCAAGCATCGAAATTAATATTATTGTTCCAAGATTTAAGCAAAAGGGTAAAAAATAGGTAAATAATATTTTTTTGTGATAATTAAGAATTAAGTTATTATTCTACAATAAATTAGGTATAAAACTCAAGTATGCCTTTTTATAGTTAGTCTAATTTAAATTAATTATTCCATATTTATTAAATACAAATAAATATTTAAAATATTAATATTTTAACTTCATTATTTTCTTAAATATTGAAAGAGGGTTAACATTAAAAAATAAATTATATTTTTTAAGGGAGCAAAATGTATATTTGTATAGCTTAGGGGCAAATATAAATTCACCATTTTTGATGGCTATTGAACAAAAAAAAAGAAGGAAATGCATAATATAAAAGGCCTATGGAGCTGTGGGGGCAATGTTGGCGGGAAACGAGCTCAGTTTTCCCGCCAGAGATATGCAATACTGCCCTAGGTTCCCTTTAATTAATTCCTTGCCAAGATTAAGAAACATTGAAAAGAGTCATACACAGATCTTGTGGAGTGTAGCCTCTCCTTGATCTTTCAAGAAGGAAAGGAAAAGCGGCTAGCGGCGGATCGGAGAGATGGAGACTCATGGCACCGGCGGATACTGTGTGGACGAGAAAGCGGTGCGGGTGGAGAACATCTTCTTGGAGTTCCTCAAGACCTTTAGAGTGGCGGAGGACGGCCGTGGAGGCTACGACCCCTACTATGAGGCTGAGGTGGAGGCGATGAGGCCTAACGAGTCCAACACCATGTTCATCGACTTCTCACATGTGATGCGCTTTAATGATGTTCTCCAGAAGGCCATCTCCGATGAATTCATCCGCTTTGAGCCTTACTTGAGGAATGCTTGCAAGAGATATATCATGGAGCTCAAGCCTACCTTCATCGCTGATGACAATCCAAACAAAGACATTAACGTCGCCTTCTACAACCTCCCCTTGGTTAAGAGATTGAGGGAATTAACTACCACCGAGATTGGGAAGCTGGTGTCAGTGAGCGGAGTGGTCACCCGCACCAGCGAGGTTCGCCCTGAGCTTCTTCAGGGCAGCTTCAAGTGTTTGGAATGTGGAAACGTCATTAAGAACGTTGAGCAGCAGTTCAAGTACACTGAGGTTTGTTTTAATAATCTCTTTTGTCATCACACGCACAACACACAACCCCCTATTCCGCCCTGAATAGTGTTTTTACCCTGTTAAAAGGAGAATCCAATCTCTTAGAAATCTCTCTGCAACACAAACAATAAATGGGGAAAACCTTATTAATCGTACCCAGGTCTAATCATCACCTTTGTCTCAGCCAATGTACTGGGACTGACTTACAAACAATGCTACGTCTTATTCTATGTATGTGTTGGGACACTGGGTGTAAACCCAAAATAGGACCAAACAGAGTATTAGAAGCATATTAGAGTATGGTCTATGTATGAAAAGTACTAGTTTTAATTGTGCTACTGTTGAATTCAAAATTCTTACTACTGCATGAATAATTAACATGGTTTGGAGGATATGCGTCCTTCCCATAAACATGCGACATGTCTCTATATCTACTAGAGAAGATACTGCCAGCTGTGCTATCAGAGCTTGACGGTTGAAACTGACTCCATTAACATCACTTGTGTTTGGATGCTCTTATCTTAACTTGCAGCCAATTATCTGCATGAATGCAACATGCCAAAACAGGACAAAGTGGGCATTACTGAGGCAAGAGAGCAAATTTACAGACTGGCAGAGAGTCCGAATGCAGGAGACCTCCAAGGAAATACCCGCAGGTTCACTTCCCAGATCACTTGATGTCATCCTACGCCATGATATTGTTGAACAAGCCAGGGCTGGTGACACGTATGGACCATTTATTTGCAACACTTCATCAAGAATCCTTTGTTTCTGTTGATAGTGATCAGCACATTTATATTGTTTGCAACGGTCATATTGTTGCAGGGTTGTATTTACTGGCACAGTGGTCGTTTTACCTGATATTTTGGCATTGGCCTCTCCAGGGGAGAGAGCAGAGTGCCGAAGAGAATCTTCTCGCAAGAATGCCATAACTGGTCAAGAAGGTGTCAAAGGGCTTCGTGCATTGGGTGTGAGAGACCTATCCTATCGACTTGCCTTCATAGCCAACTCAGTACAGGTTGGAAACCTTGGTAACCCCTTCAATGTTGTAACTTGATGCATTGAATTGTAGGCAGACATTTGAGAAAAGCTCCACAATTATTTGAATTTCATTGTGTGCTTAAAGTCCACTTTTTTTAACACTGGCTTTCCCTTCTTTTTATGTGGATGTTTTTCTTATCCCATTCTAGGTGTGTGATGGCAGAAGGGATACTGATATCAGAAATAGGAGAGATTCTGATGAAGATGATAGCCAGCAATTCACTGTAAGTTCCTCGATCAGCAAATTCTTTTAGTCTGAATTTTGGATTTTTGTGTATAAATTATTAATGCCCAGTTACCAGTTTCCAACAAGTTGTAGTCTAGCCATTTTATGTAACTCCTCTTGTCCCACTCAACCTTTAAAATCTGCCTTTATTAGAAGTTTGAGACAGAGAGTGAGGTAGCTGAAGGGGATACCTACCCTCAATTTGGGGCAACTTTTTTCTACTATGTCCACTGAGACCCTCCCTCTTAACTCTTCCATATTTTCATTGTTTGACTGATTTGACAGGCAGAAGAGTTGGATGAAATCCAACGAATGAGGAATACTCCTGACTTCTTCAACAAGCTTGTTGATAGCATTGCACCAACTGTTTTTGGTCACCAAGATATCAAGCGGGCAATTATGCTCATGCTTATGGGTGGTGTCCATAAATTTACACATGAAGGCATCAACTTAAGGGGGGACATCAATGTTTGTATTGTCGGTGATCCCAGCTGTGCAAAGTCTCAGTTCCTCAAGTATGCAACTCTTTCGTGTTGGTGGAGTCACATTGCTTGTTCTATTAATCTGCTAAGTTTCACTGTTCCATTTGTCTTGCAGGTATACATCTGGCCTAGTTCCAAGATCTGTCTATACATCAGGAAAGTCATCATCTGCTGCAGGGCTTACTGCAACAGTGGCCAAAGAACCAGAGACTGGTGAATTCTGCATTGAGGTAGTGTTTAAATTCTATTTTGTTTTCTTCTTTGGATTGAGGACTTGTGACTTGACTTGTGCTTCTGGACATCTTAGAAGAAAATCTTACTATACTTCACGAGCTCTTTGATGCATTTATGCTCTATTCCTTACCAAACAATTAAGCTTCAAGAACCAATGTAAACTTCATCCCCAAATCCACATTTTTCTTTTTTATTTCCACTTTTTAAATATGTGCATGACTCTGAGTGTTACAGGCATCATTCATCTGGCAGCTGCACAAATCTAATACAAGAGGCTTGTGAAAATTAAAAGGAAAACTCTAAGTGACCAAAGAAAAAACTTCTCGTTTTTTTCTTCCTCTGCATGCTTTCCTCTGAGTGATAAATTTATAAGTTTCCGTTTAGTAGTATCTATTAATTGCTCTCAGGCTGGCGCACTGATGCTTGCTGACAATGGCATCTGCTGTATCGATGAGTTTGACAAGATGGATGCAAGAGATCAGGTAATTGTGACTTAAAAATATAATTGCTCTCCCCACCCACACAGCTGCTGAACCAACCACAATAAAAAAAATGATGTTTAATAACATTAACCATTTGAACAACTTATGATCATGCATGTACTTGAAGGTTGCCATTCATGAAGCTATGGAACAGCAAACAATAAGCATAACTAAAGCTGGAATACAAGCAACATTGAATGCTAGAACATCAATCTTAGCTGCTGCAAATCCCACAGGAGGGCGCTATGATAAGACTAAACCCTTGAAGGTGAGCATGTAACTATTATGCTACTATATGGAACAATTAGGCGGCTGCACCTAATTGTTCCATATAAGGTGCAGCCGCCTAATATGGAACAATCGTCACTTTCTTTTGCAATCTGATCAGTTGCGTGCTCTTTTGCATATTAATGCTTCTGTTATATACTTCTACAGTATAATGTGGCCCTTCCTCCAGCCATCCTTTCAAGGTTTGACCTCGTATATGTGATGATTGATGACCCAGATGATCAAACTGATTACCATATTGCTCATCATATTGTGAGAGTTCATCAAAAGCACGAAGATGCACTTTCTCCTGCATTTACTACTGCACAATTGAAGCGCTACATCTCATATGCAAAGACTCTGAAACCAAAGGTTTATCCCTCCTGGCTTTGGCAGAAATATAATTCTGATACTCTGTACATTGTCAACTCTTGCTTGACAGAATTCAATGTTATGCAGCTAAGCCCTGAAGCCAGACAATTGTTGGTGGAATCTTATGTTTCCCTTCGCAGAGGAGACACAACTCCTGGTAGTAGAGTTGCTTATCGCATGACAGTGAGGCAACTGGAGGCACTGATCAGGCTCTCAGAAGCGCTTGCGCGGAGTCATTTAGATTCTCAGGTGCTTAAATTACCTACAAAACTTAAAGCTTTCTCAAAAACTTGTCTGACTCAACTCATTTATTTGATATGGATAGGTGCAACCTCGCTATGTACGTCTTGCTGTGAGATTGCTGAAGACATCAATAATCAGGTAAGACGTGATAAAAAACTTCCTGCAAAACAAATACCCTAATTATAGCTTTTTTCAGTAAATATTATTAGTCATGTTTGTTGATTTTGATTGCCTTACAGTGTGGAGTCAAGTGAGATTGATTTATCAGAGTTTCAGGAAGAGAATAATGATGGTGATGATGGTAATGGTGGCAATAGAGATAATTTTTCTGGTCAAGGTGAGACTCTTTTAAATGGTGCAACACATCAGCCAGCTTCTGAAAATAGAGGTCAGAGGAGATTCATTCAAAATGCGCATCTTTCTTTAGCTTTCTCATAATGCAAACAACCCTTCTTTATTGTATCGCCATTATGCAGAAAGTGCAGCAGGATCTGCAAGCAGGCAAGGAAAGAAACTAGTAATAAGTGATGAATACTTTCAGAGGGTTACTCGAGCCCTTGTCATGCGACTCAGACAACATGAAGACACTCTAATGCAAGGAGGTGATCCACATGCATAATGTCATCAATTAGCTTTCATCTAACTTATTAAAAAAAAAATATGACCTTTTTATCTTGGCAAGATGGACCTTCAAAAGAGAAAACAAAGAGAGAAAAGGGATATAAGAAGATGATCTATCTATTTGTTTTTAAGTTTCCCTTATTCTAACGATAATTACGTATGACTTGTGCAGGAACAGGATTGGCTGGACTGAGACAGAGGGATTTGATACAGTGGTACATTGGTCAACAGAATGAGAAAAACAATTATAGCTCCATGGAAGAGGCAGCAGCTGAAGTCACGAAAGTGAAGGCCATTATTGAGGTAAATAGCCATGATGTGGGCATTTATTGGCAATTTCGAAGTTTTTTAAGTTGAACATAACATGCAAGTGAAAAGACATTCATGTGATTATTGGCTTGTGATGCACAGAGCTTGATACGAAGGGAAGGCTATCTAATAGTTGTGGATGATGGTAGACAAGAAATAGAAGAGGGTGAAAATGCTAGACCTGCATCAAGAAACGACAGGATTTTAGCTGTGGCGCCAAATTATGTCCCAGATTGATCCAGTATCTTGCCTGAATTAGTGAAAATACTTTCAAGCTGAAGTCCAAATGCAACCCAATCCCTAAACTGCACAACCTTACAGTTTGCAATGTGAGGATTTTAGACCATCTCTGATGGTGAAAGATGTCTTTGGCAGACTTGTATTATTGAAACTATTTATAACTGGTCTCACATTCCTTGTACACACACAATAGTAGTGTTCCCATAGGAAGTCTGAGTGACAAATTCGATAAGTCATTTCAAACAATGGCGCTGGTCTACATTATATTTTCAGCAGTAGAATCTACAAAATACTAGATATATAGTTGGTGAAAATGGCGACTATGATAAAATGTTATTATTCAATCACCAAAATATATAATTCAAAAGTAAGCTTATTTAGATTCATTTGCAGAAGTATTTTTGTGTTTTTGGTCCCAAAAACATGGTAACTTGCAGGTTCAAATAAGGAATCTTGAAAATCTTTTGAAAACAGCATGACCCTCATTTTCAAATGTATTTTCAAAGCCTAATATTATTAAAAGTCTAGATTTCATTTATAAAATTTGACTTCATTTTTAGAAACCATTTTTCACACGTTATTATACATTTCAAATTAAGTAAATCAAATGTCTTTCTTATATTCAAACACGTTTTTTCACACAAAAATCAAGAGATTTTATCCTCAAATTTGAAAGTATTCCCAAAAGAATTTATAAAAATGAATCCAACCATAGTTGGATTTCCCTCGTTTGAAAAAATGAGTGAAAAGAGGTTTTCAGGCTTTGTTTGAAATTAATTTATCTTCAGTCTCAATAGTTTTAATATTTTCAAAAAATAAAATCAACATTTAAACATTGAATCCTCTAAAACACAAATTTGTCTATTTCCAAAAGATTATAAAGATATAATCCTCTAAAACACTTATTCATCCATTCCCAAAAGATTATAAAAAAATCCTAACCATTAATGCAGACACATATATGTATGTCTTTATACATATTCAAACTATCTTATTATAAAAAATATATATTTATTTTATTTAATTATTATATTAATTTAAAAACAATAATAACAATACGAAATAATAATGTGACACTACTAATCTAACATAATATTTATAATTTTTTCTCTTTTAAAATTAAAACTAAAATAATTCACAATTCTCCATATATCTTCACACAATAAATTTTTTAAATTATTTTTCTCAAAAACACTAAAACTGGAATAAAACTAACCACAAACAAAGCCTCAGTTTTCAAATGAATTCAGGAGACTTTAAATGGAAATTATAACTAGATGAATTATGGCGTGCACGGGTAGCAAATGACCCCCTATAATTTTTTTAGTACTACAATCTGTTTGGAATTTAGAAGATGATAAGGTTGGAGCTGAGGTTTAGATTGGAATGTTAAATCACTTCACTTTCGGGATGACGACGAGGCCACAATTTATCTATATCAGCTATCAGGTGTCACTATCAAAAGAGAATTCTCTACTCAAACGCCAAATAGCGTCAT
>CM033120.1:4076068-4123555 GCA_019321725.1 Paulownia fortunei | reverse complement strand
TAAAATTGGGGAACATATAGTGCTTAGATGAGTTTATGAATTTTCCTCAAACATCACACCTTTTTACATTCCTAACACACAATTTCTTGCTTTAAAGAACAGTACATAAATCTCAAATTACAGCATTCCTTTAACCTTTGAGAATTGCAGCATTGATTACCATGAACATGCCTCATTGAATTGCCAACTATTATCTATAGATGAGGACAATGTAAATCTTGAGGATTTTTCATACGAATTTTAGAGAGTATAATATGGATATATAAGAAATCTAATTTTGAATTGCCAGCCACATTTTTCACTATTCTGTTCAAGTTAATAAAACATATTGGACTTTCATACAACCAAGTTCATGACAATTGAATTTCCATAATCAATTTTTTTCAACTTTACCAAACAACAAAATGGATTTAAAAAATGAGTAAATATTTTTTTAGTTCTGCATTGTAACATAAAAAATAATTTAAATCAGACAACCATTCAACATCCTCCAAGTGTGACTTAACTGAAGCCTACATGTATATTTTTTTTGCTCCAAATTGCCAATGAAGACTTTTCAAAATAAAAAAGATAGAACATACAAATTTTTACTAAATATAAGAAAAGATGATGAGGAAAGAAATTTTGTTAGACTTACAAGAATGTAGATCTATAAATTTATTTCTAATCAAAGAAAAAGTCCTTTGGTATTATTGATTTGAGCAAAAGTTTATTCTATATTGAAAGGGGTGATCTTCCTCAAACCATCTGTAGAAGAAATTGAACCCAAAATTTCTTCACAAATTCATTCACTTAAATCTCTAGATTTTCAAACTTGAAAGAGATTGTCACAAATCTCTATAGATGATCTCGATTTAAAGATTGTCATATAGGTGTGACTTGGAAATCTCCTAAAGCATTTACGGTGTTAAGATCTATACTTTCAATCTTGAAGACTTATTTAAACGTGTCTCTATTAGTAGTGAACTACCGAACATTTAAAGAAGAATGTAATTGTGGATTGAAATGTTTGGCCTAACACAATATTCAAGCTTAATGTATGGGTACACCCAGTGATTTCTATTTACAGTTATTTCAGAGGGAGAGCCCATGATACAACTAGATCATCTTCTATTTATAGTCGACGCAAGAGTCATGATACAATTGAAACAACTTATCATCTCTATAGATGTCATTCATTGTTATTTGACTGTATTTGATTGATTGTTTCGCAAATATCGCTTAGTAATCTCTCTTGCTAACTAATTAGTAGGAGTTTTTACTTCTTTTCTTGTCATAGGGTTGATGTATTGCCAATTCGAGTCTTTAATATAAAATATCCATCACATGTTGTAGATATTTCTTATTGTAATCTAGATATTTGCTTTTACACCCAACTAAAGAATAACCACAACAAAAACAGGTCCAATCGATGATGTAGTCATGGTTGCTCGTGCGACTAGTGCATATGTACCTATGGTCCAAATGTTTGAATTAGGAAAGAACCGCATGTTGCTGAGTTTTCAAGTTTTTGATAAGACTAAAATGAAGAAAAAATAAATTTTTTATAGAAATTTGGTATATTTTCAAAGGTTGAATCACTTTACCGAACCCATACAAATAAAGCCTTCACTTACCCCCTTGATATTAAAAAATACAGCTAAATCGACCAAAACGACCTTGAGCTTTAAAATAAGAATAAATTCACTTTACCCCCTTCTATAATTTATGTAACATTTTGTCCATCCATAATCAAAATACCAATCAATTTGGCCCTAAATTTTATTCAACATGAAAAAACTAATTGAATAAAGTGTTTGCTTTACATAAGTAAATAAACACAAAGTATTAGTAAAATGTCATTTTAATACATTAAAATAATCTTAATTTTTCTACATTAAAAATAGACAAACAAAAAAATTTTGAAACTGGTATCTTGAAGAAAGGAAAATATTCAAGAAATGAATTCTTAATGGGAAAAAAAAACATCTAAAATCTAATATGTCAAAAAATTCGAATCCAAATTTTATTCAACATGCAAAAAGTAATTAAAAAAAGTATAATTTGTGTTTTACATAAGTTAAATAAACACAATGTATAAGTAAAATACCATGCAAAAAAATGTTTTTTTAAATCTAAATAAACATAAACAAAAAAATTAATGATGATATATCAAAGAAACAAAAAAAAATATTCAAGAAATGAATTCTTAATAAACCAACCTCTTTAAGATCAAATATATCGACTAATTTGATCTCAAATTTGATTAAACATGAAAAAACTAATTGACAAAGTGTCCTTTTTGCATAACACCAATTTCCATAAACAAATAAAATACTTCTATAATATCATAATAACAAATTAGAAAAACATAAACAAACAATATTATAAATGATGAAGTCTTGAATAAATGAAATATTCAAGAAATAAATTTTTAAGAAATAAAAACCCCTCTACAGTCAAATAAATACACCACTATTTTGACTCCAAATTTTATTCAATAGGAAGAAGCCTATTGAATAAGGTATCATTTTTTTCTTAATATACACATGATATTAGCAAAATACCATACTAATATATTAGAATGAAACATTACTTTTATATATATGAGCATAAACTATTTCTTAATTTTATATAATTATTATAAGAATATTATATTTACATTTTAGTATATATGTAACATGCATATATTTTATATATGTTTATAAATATACATCACAAAAATATATACATAATAAATGAAAAATATATGTGCAATATTTTAACAAGTTGAATTCAATCTAAAAATTAAAATCCTAGACTTGCTCCAATACCCATTTGTCGATTTTTTGTATTTTTTATAAAAAAATATATATTGTTTAACACCGATTAAATTAATAACAGACCCATTTATGCATAACATATTGAATATAGTTTTATTTTAAAAAAAACTCTACTAAAGGGTAATTTGGTCCTTAGAACTATCTTGTTTTGTTCCTATCATTCATTTCTAATTACCAATCATGAAATTGAAATCAAGCAAGAAATAAGGATTTGATTCCTTTCTCATCCCTTATACATATTGAGGTTTTATTTGTAAGGGAGATAATTGATGGCAATCCCTTGGTACAAGGGGGTAAAGTGATTTTAACTCTAATTTCAAATAGTCCATACAAATGTAGTTATGTATACACTTATGGTCTTCTATTAAATTAATAGCACATGCAAATTCAAGTTTTAAAATGTTAAATTGTCTTATGAAATTGTTTGAGATTCTTTTAAATATTCTTGCACTGACTTAATTATCAGGGCACTTCTATATGTTACCATCAGGAAACTAATACATAGACACATTAATCGCACAAAAAATTCTCTTGGGCCTTCATCGATTGCTTTACTAAAATGCGTGTGAACTAACATTCTTTCCTTGTGAAAACTCAATTTCCCAAAAACGAAAAACACCAAAAATTCATATTGTTTTTTGGATAGGCTGAGACAACACAGTGAAATATGTATCCATACTTGAATATGAACACAAAAATGCACCTCTCAATTTCGATCTTATTGTACATGTTTAATCTATGTTTAGAGCTATTAAGTTTTCCTACATGTTAAAAAACTCATTAAATAAATTGTATAAACGGCATGATTGAGAACAAAAGCTTAGAAGGTCTTCTCTTAAAATAAAACAGTCCATAATGAGAAAATGATGAATATTGAATATACACATGACAAGTTATTGCAGGACCAAAAATTGAAGTCATCAGAGATATGCATAAAACAATGCATGTACCTTGAAAACTACACATTGAAGAAAGGCAACTGGTACGCACATAACTAAGCATTCGAAATTGAGGTCTCTGTATCCTGTAACTTTTCCAACATAAATGACATATGAGTAATATAGTAATGAGTGAAAGAAACATTGTAAAACTGGGTCTCGAGTTACATACCTCCATAGAATTCTACTAAGAATTTTTGGAAAACAATGAGGTGCTTTTCCTGGACATTTCTTATATACATATGATTTGAGTTTGATACAATTTCCATTACCCGATCATCCAATACACATTGAATCATCCCAAGGAGCAGTGCTAAGGCCACTCACTTCATAGCCTGCCAATTAAAATATGCAAATCAATTCTTAAGTCATGCAGGCATGCTTATTTTAGACCCTAATAACATGGATGATGCTAAGAGTCCAGAATCCAATGACCAGCACAAAAGCCTGTAGGCATTGTCAAATTTTCCGAGTAATGAACAGACCATCAGCTTTCATCTTTTCTAATTCAAAGTTCCTACTTCTGCTGATGTACCAAGAAAAAGAAAAGAAAGAAAGAACCCACTGCGGGAGGAAGAGAACACCAAAGCAACAGTACATGTATCATATAACTTCAACAAAACTAACTTACAAATTATGCTTTTCTCAGAGATGTTGAAATATGCAGACTCTGAATGAGACCAGAAACGGGCAGTGGATATCCATGGGCACTGGGGTGTTCAGCTTTTTGATCCTTGTTTCACCTTTTCTTCCCACAGCCTTCTGCCTTCCTTGAAGCACAACCCTGAGAAGCACTATTCTTCCTTCTAATTTGATATTCTACAAACACTTCTTCTATATCCTTTGTTATGTAGTTGCCTCCTCCACAACTTGAGCAGCAATAATAACATTGTTTAACAAAGAGGGATGGCCCCGTCTTCCATAATGATTCCTAGGTATCTGCCTCTTCCAACTGTAATTCATATCAGATTAATGGAAAATGAAGAAGAAATATCAGAAAAATATCCAGAAGTGCAGCAGATTGATGGAATCTTCGCTTTTTTTAACAACATTGGCCACTGAATGCCAGCTCTGCTAGTTACGAGTCCAGAACAATTCCCCAGTCTGCAAAAGAGAGAAATGTCATAATGGAATCCTACACAACTTGGAATGGATGTAAAAGTTTTGCAAAGTGAAAACTAAAAGCATTGCGTCTGAAGTATATGAAACACAGAAGCAACATTATATGATAATTGCACGAAACCGCTGCATATGCAATTAAATCATTAGCCAAGAATCATGTGTCACATAATCATATTATCTTCTTATAACTAATAACTCTCATTTCACTAGAGCTCCAAAGGGAGACACCAAAAAGGAATTGTAATATATATGGCTCACGAGTTAAATTCTAAATTCAACCATGTAAAAGGCTTGAATATAATGCATTGTCATTGTATACGGGATGAATTACTTGTCCAAAATTGGGATGGTGTATTACGATTAGGTCCCTTCTTGTTGTTTAACTTGTACATGGGGAAAAAACAAACAAACAAGCAAACAAACAGTGGAATTGTTTTAGGCTGATATTAAACTAAAGATGAACAGATATAATTTGTAAATCGAGCCAATGGTTTTGCATTAAACACAAGTATAGGGTAGACCATGACTTCAGCAGACCATCTATATGCCTAAATGAACCAAAGATGACCAAGTGCTGAATTATAGCAACCAAAAGATTCCACTGAGCCCAACCAACTTGCCAGCAATGGAAGTACTCAAACCAACGTGATCCGCTTTTAGAGTTGTATGTATTGCATCTTGATCTTTTACAGACATAAACTAAAAATGATGAGAACATGATTCATTTCAGCATCCTATCTTGCAGTGGATGTATCATCATTCAGATGGTTACAGACAAGAATGCTTCCTTCACATGCATTCGATAATCACATAATCAAGATTCACTTCAAAGAAAAATTAGAATGATGAAATTTGGTAGCATTTGTCGGCATGGTACTTACGCTCATTGACTGAGAGTTGCTCTCAACCATATATAATCCAGTGCCAATAACTTCAACAAAAATCCCAGCTCCATCAGGAGAAATGGTCCATATATGTGTATGAATCCAGAAAATATAACATGCAGTAAGAATGGTGATCTCATTAGGTACTTTCTTATTATATTCCTTAATTCTTCTCTTGTCAGTGTTTCCTTTTGTTACTTCTTTCCTTTAGATGACATGGAGAAAGAAAAACTAAGGAAATACGTGTGAAGGATGTGTAGAAATCAAAATTGTTCTACCACAAAAAGAAAATGAAACACAGTACATGAATTTTACAGCACATGTGACATCAACATTGCCCTCACTCTTAATACCATTTATTTTCAGTTCTCACGCATCTACACCTCCCAATGGCAATAACCTATTCCGGAAAACTAGTGATGGTTAAACAAGAGGAAAATAATTTATAATAATGTAAATTTTACCTTGTGAAGTGAAAATTAATCACTTCTTTTTTAGAATAACATCTACTTGTAATTGAGATTATTTTGCAGCCTTATCTGAATATTTTTTACCCTGACTGACTGTACACTAAATAGAAAGATGGTACAGAATGAATTTAAACAGAAGCCAGAAATATATAAAAGAAGATGACTGTCCTACACCAAAGGACGATTATGACAATTTAGATAGATAAAATCAGCAATATATCCACATATTAGCATGCCCACAACTGAATCATATTCAAGTAAATTCCAAACATGTGACAGAATATTTCATCGCATTCAAGGTATAGCATCTTTCGATAGTAGAAAATGTTGAAAATAGACTTATTTGTCGACTGCGATAACTTAAATCTTCAATATTAAAAGAATCCAGCCGTTTCTAAGACATTTTGTAACTGCTGAGTCCATCTCCCCTGAGGATGCGATTTTTTAATGAAATCACCCATTAGTTCACAAAAAAAGGGGTAACCCCAGGCTTAGACTAACTCAGAGCATCGTTCGTGCACCATTCATGTCAACTTAGCAGCTGGAAGCTTGTTAAAATCAAAAGGTAACATTATTTTCAGCTGAGAAAATCCTATGTTGCAGACAATCAACAGTCCACCAAGCAGCAAGTGCAAGTGGTCTAGGAAAAAGACATGACTCATTTCAAAAACT
Organism: Paulownia fortunei; assembly: GCA_019321725.1. Lineage (NCBI taxonomy): Eukaryota > Viridiplantae > Streptophyta > Magnoliopsida > Lamiales > Paulowniaceae > Paulownia > Paulownia fortunei. The sequence goes on along the minus strand of CM033120.1, from coordinate 4,116,668 downwards.
TAACCCAAGGGTATCTTGCTCTTTCACTATCAATGCCATCTATATTCCAATTTTAAACTTCCTCTGGAGCACATATTGAAGCAGTGCATACTCATGGAAAATATAAATTGTGTTTCCTAACAGTCTCTAAATCGCTTACGAGGCGAAACAAAAAATGTTTTATGTCATCTCCAGAATTTAGCTCAGCAAGTTCTCTTGAGGAATATACTAAGCTGATACTCTATACAATAAGGAAATACAAGGATGAATTACACTTTATCCCCCTCAACTATGAAAAAATATGCACTTAACTCCCCCTCATCACTAGCCATTACAGCATTGATGGAAATTGCTGATGTGTATTTTTTTCCCCAATTCTCACTTTACCCTTATATCTAACATTTAATAGTAGTTGAAATACTTTGAATAATTTTCCTTTGATTTTCTCAATTAAAACTACACTTTTTACATAACACATGCATCTCTCTCTCTCTCTCTCTCTCTCTCTCTCTCTCTCTCTATATATATATATATATATATATATATATATATATATGTGTGTGTGTATGTATATATATATATATGGCGATATACATACATATATGTCTATATGCATATATAGACACACATGCACATGTTTGTGCAACTCTCTCTCTCTAAATACAGATATATATACACATACATATATACATATTTACACATATATAAATATGCATATAAATAAGTGTGTATACACACGTGTCTATATATCTATATAGATACATATATGTACACACATATATATGTATATATGTATCTGTATATATATACACACATATATAGGCACATGTCCTATATAAATACACATATATATATATATGTTACATCTGTTTCTATCTACATATATATACATATCTATAGAGCACAAATTAATAAATAATAGGTATTAGGCTATAAATATACTTCACATAAATCTCAATATTTTATACTACTAGTTTTTACTTATACGCGTATAAATGCATATATAAAGAAATATATTCAAAAAATATAGATACCAATAATAATTTGATATGTACTGGATGTAGTTTAAAACATGTTAACGAGTATTAGAATAATCTTTCAAATATATCTAGTATTAAATACACTCACTGGATGTTTGCATTCACAGCCATAAATATAAATTTATAGTCTTGTCGTTTTTGTTTTTTTATTGCAAAATTAAGATAAAACAATAAAAGAAACTAGCTTTAGTTTCTTGGTTGTTAATTGCAGTTATCTTATTCGTGAGGAATTAGTTTACTTTCCTTAAATGAACAAGACTTTTACCAATAATAAAAATAAAATCTTAGGTAATCAAATTTCTTATCAAAGGATTAATCTCAACAAAGAAGTAGAGGTTGAATCCTAGGTCCGAACAACGTTAAATGACGAAAGAGATGATGAACCCATGTAACTGCCCATCTCAGCCTCTGTTTTGGTAGCTTACTTTTCTTTCCTATTGAATCTTCCTTTACGAGCTTCATCTACTACTCATGCATTCCATCAATGGAAACAGAAAGCTATGTCCTTGGACGAATTATCATAGACGAACAAAAATTGCATATTCACACACTCAAAGAAATATAATTTTTTTTTTTATTGCAGACGAAAAGAGAAAAAAGAGAATTAGCATATCAATGAAATCTCAAATCACAAAATGAAATAACAAGGTAATGGAGAAGGCAAGAGCTTACACAATTGAAAACACCTTCAAGGGAGACGAGTCCAGTCATAAGACTGCCGCCGGAAGCGCCACCACCAACCGCCACTGTTTTCAAAACGCGATCGCCGCTTCTGCCGCCGTCGACAACTGCTTTTGCCATCACTATTTTATAATTGGCGATGCTGGGAGAAGCGGAATAGGGTGTGTCTGATTGCAGGTGCTGTGAGTTTAAGGTATAATCTGAATGAATTTTCCTACTGTTCAGCCAATGCTTATGTAGCTGAAGCATTGACATAGGTGAATTACAAAATTGGTAAGCTTTTAGTCTAATTATAAAAAAAAAATCATTTATTTTTTAAAATTATAAATATTTTTTTAAAATATTATAAATATTTTTTTGAAATTTTTTTGTACTTTATAATATTTTTTTTAATAAGTATAATTTGTTAAATAAAAATAAATATCAAGAGAGTATTTGTAATTTATAAAACTTAAATAATTTTTTTTGTAAATAATCAAATATTAAAATATAATTTTTATAATTCATTAGGAAAAACTATATTAGGCCCACTAGCCACCATTTTGGCATAATGTTTGGGATTAAGGGTAACTTTGGCCAAGTTTTTGGAAAATTAATTCATAAATAATAGATTTCAGTAAAATTAATTTTGCATTAATTGATTTTAGTAGAAGTTAACTTTGAAAAGAATTGATGAAATTGCAATTAGCCTCAAGCTCTATTTTATGCCCTTTGCAAAATGTTAATTATTGTGTTCCAAAAGTGATTACAAACACTTTATAAAAAATCATAGATTAAAAAAAAATTAATGTAAGTTGTCAAATACTTTTACAAATCAAAAATCTAAACATAATTTAGAAATCTTAACCATTTCCTTTGAAAAAGAAAAAGAAAGAAATAATCATTTTTATGAGGATTAACTTTGCCGAAACAGGATAGTAACAATATAATTTAAAAAAAAAAATATACAGGACTATATTGTAAGTGGTTTAATTTTGTATTTATAAAATATGACACTAAAATTGGACGGATCTACCACATGTGGCTGTTCAAATTCCAAGACTTGACTCATGTAGCAAATCTTAGGTTCTAAAACTAATAAGATATTAGGTTAGGTTCCAAAACTATAAGGTATTAGGTTTGAATTTTACCAATTTATAAACTTTTATTTATTTTTATATTAGTTGTTAGTTGATTATAAAATATTATTAATATTTTATTTATTTTTGCTATAATTGTTGGTGATTGATATTTGTTATTGTAAGCAATTTTAATTGCATATACACAATTAATACGTGTGAATCAATATTATCTTAACAACGAAAAATTATTGATTCATACTTAATGAATAGATCGCCTAAAAACCTCCCAAATAAATAAAACCACAAACTGTCAAGGGCCTTCTCACTCCAGTGAACACAATCTAATTCATACACTTTAAATCCTCAAAGACTTCTAAATTTTGGTGATACTCCTAAGAGAGGAGCATATAGAGAAAATATGGAGGAGAGAGAGAATGTATTTTGTTAGTTGAGAGTACGTCTCATTGTAATATCTTATAGTTTGCGGGAAAGATAACAAAAAGATATATCTCTATCCCTATCACATAGTCCAATTAGAAAGGTTCTTATTATCACAGTAGGATTTCTAGTTATCACAAATATGGATGCTACCGACCCCCAAGGGCGCAAGCCTTTTAAATTAGATTTTCTATCATGCCATAACTCATAAGGTGCCGAATGAACTGATTTATAAGACACACGATTCAAAATATGGGTAATAGTCAAAATTGCATCTCCCCAAAGTGATATTAGAAGATTTTCTTGCGCCATCATTGATCGGTCATATCCAAAAGTATGCGATTCTTTCTCTTTGCAACCCCAGTTTATTGCGGAGTGTGTGAAATCATTAATTCCCTTATTATCCCATTCTCCTCACATATTTATCTGAACATATTAGACAAATATTCTCGCTCTCTGTCATTACATAGAACTTTGAGGTTATTTTCTCTTTGGTTCTCAGTTTCTATCAAGAATCTCTCAAAATAATCTAGCACTTCTGACCGGTGAGACAAGAGATATATTGACCCATAGCATGAATAATCATCAATAAAAGTGAGAAAATAGGATGCACCATATCGTGCCCTTAAATTCATAGGCCCACATATATCCGACTGGACTAACTCTAAAGGATGAGTAGCCCTTTTGGCCTTTTCAAAAGGCTTTCGACAGGCTTTTTCCAACCAGACATAGTTCACACATAGGAAGGTTGACTTTAGCGAAGTGGCCCAAAAGTCCTTCTCGAGCTAACCTAGTCATCATTTCTTATCCTACATGCCCTAATCTTGCATGCCCATTTAATAGAATCAGAAATAACATCAATAGTAGAAGAAACATAAGAAATACAATCATTGGATAATTTTGATATGAAAAATCCTTTATTCATAAATCATAAGTCATAAAGGTCTTTACCAAGAAAAATACACAAACTAGTTCGTTCAAATAGGAAAGAAAAACCATGTTCAGAAAAGTGTTGTAACTGAAAGTAAATTACATCAAATGTTAAATGTATATTGCACATCACTAAGGAATAGCTCGCACCCAGTGCCGCACTTGAGTTAGTATGATCCAACTCTAAGGAACTCCTGTTGTGCTCCATCCCCAAAGCAATGTAGTGGTTGCATATTGGCACACGGTTCTACGAATCTCGCTCAATCCCTTGTTGCATGTTTTGTTGCCCCTATGTCTACAATCCAACCAAGGAAAGAATTAGCAACAAAACATAAGAGCAAACAAAAGAACTAGTGGGTCTTACCTTCTTTGGCTCAATGCAATCACGAGCAAAGTAACCCAACTTGTCACAATTAAAGTAATTATCTTTCTCCTTTCCACCCCTCTTACCTCAGTGATGCTTCATAGCCTTATTACCTTATGGGGCCAAGTTTTGGCTTTGACCACTAATTTGTCTAGCATTATTTTGCTTGTTCCAATGTTTTGCATTTGTTGGTCTTACATTATCCAGTATATGCGACGAGAGCAGTTGCTTATGCTTGCTCCGACTCTCAATGGTCAGCCTCAAGCTTGAGATAACTAGTAACACTTTTAAGTTTGCTCATTATGTGTAAGCACAAGCTTAAAGTCTACTTAGGAGCGATCTTAGGACTGTCAAACTTCTTGTTCACCAGTGAGCTCACATCCAGCATTTTGAAGCCCTTGAATCATATCCTTCATCACATCAAGATTTTGGGTCATAGAGGGCTATGAATCAAGTACGTATTGATCGAATGTAAGGGTAAGTGCCATTAGTCTAGTAGCCAAAGTGCTACCTTATGTGACCTTCAATACATCCCAAATCTCCTTAGCTATAGGATTTCCAATTCACAGATCATATTGTCTTGAATGCAACTCAACATAGTAAAAATATGCACTTTTATCTTAATCCTTCCACTTATTGTATGCAGTCATATCGCGAAGATATTGGGCAATTGGTCCATTTTTTGGCTCAGTTGGTATAGGCATAGTGGTAGTGAAATGATCAATGATCTTTTCTTTATAAAATAAAAATTGAATTTCTCTAAGAGTTCTAGCCATCTAGTTTGCTATGTGGCACTAATGCTACATAGGTCAAAAAGCTACTTGAGCATCTATTACAGTATATTATGTGTAATATTTTAAGTATTGATTGGTCTACAATTTTATCTGGATAGAAGTTTGTTTTTATTAGTTTCTTTAATTCAATGACAACAAAAATTTCACCATAAAGGCTAGTAATCATCTTCCATCAAATTAAAGATTACGATAAAAAAAATACATGATCCATAAATAAAATCAATAATATCCATAAATATATGCATATATCATATATGAATAATAAACTTGGGTTGATATTTGATGCGTTATGTCAAGACAATTATTGCTCTATGGTGGTAATTAACGTAACATATCCATGAAAAATACACGGCCTCCAAAAAATGGCCCCATAAATACATGTCTTTAAAAAAATGAGATTATATTTTTCAACACCTACTAAATCATTCTAAAATTGTGATATCGCATTACCACCATCTTCATTAATTATCTCTCAGATAAGTAAATATAAAAAAAAATCACATAACATACATGAGGACCCCAAATGTCAACTCGCATTCTATATACATTCACAAATATTCACATTGCATAAAATTACATAATCACAAAAAAAAAAATATAACTAAAAAAGCATGTAACTTTGTAAGCCTGTGACATTATACCAATTTCTATCCAATCACAAAAGAAGAAAAAAATAATTCTAAGCTTTAAAAATAAATTAATTTTTTTAAATAGACTAGAAAAAATAAAATTAAAATTATGCCCGTTTGGTAAAAAATTCAAATTTCTTTTTTTTTTTTTTAATATAGGCTGCCAAACAGCTCTTTAAGGGTAGAGGGGACTTGCGATGCCAGTTAGCGCATGCCCATTGGCGCGTGCGATTCATGCTCAAGTGAAGTCCACACGTGTAGGTTCACATGTGCAATTGCATCATGCGCTCGTACCTTTTTTTTAAATCCTAGTCAATGCCTCAAATTCCAAATGTAACTGTCATCTCCAGCGTGCTTTTCCGGCGGATACAATTTTTTTGGCGATATTTTTTAAAGAATACATATCTTTCTCAATTTTAACCCATTTTTGATATATAATATACCAATTTATTCATTTTTTCTAATTTCAATTGTATATAGACAATTAATATATGTGAATCAATATTACCTTAACAATGGAAAATTATTGATTCACACTTGATAAACAACTCAACTACAAGCCTCCTAAATGAATGAAACCATGAAGGGTATTACGCCAAGGTCCTTCTCGCTCCAAAGAACACTATTAAAGCATCTACCAATCTATTCTACGCACCTTAAACCCTCGAAGACTTCTAAGTTTTGGTGATACTGCAAGAGAGAAATGTAGAGAGAAAATATGGAGGAGGGATAATATATTCTGTTATTTGAGAGTACATCTCATTGTGATATATTATAGTCTGCGGGAGAGATAACAAAAAATATATCTCTATCCCTATCACACTTGGAGTCCAATTATGAGAGGTTCCAGATAACTATCTTCCTTATCACAATAGAATTATAAGTTATCTTAAATATGAAACAATTCAAAAATACACCAATAGTTATATAAAGATGATATAATCAATTTACTTAAAAAAATATATTACATATTTTGCATCTTATATCTATGTTGTTAAGATGAAGTTGGTTTAGCCTGTGTTGAATTATCTAAATCTGTTCCTTTTTAAATATGTTAAGAGTTGGCATACTTGATTCAAGACTATAATTTCGTTAGTTTTATACTAACTTTATTTCTTGTTTATAAACACTACCAAATATAGTTAGTTGCTCGAACATTTTTATTCTTGATTCCTTCAGATGATATGCTTGTTTATTATTCTCTGTCACACCTTGGTAGCCTCAATTTTTCATAATTTCGTGATTCATTTTCATTGATTTGACTAATGTGACAAGGTACTTATTTGATTAATCTGTCCCTCTCCATTAGCTAAAATCACAAATACATAAACGTCTATAATTTTTTTACAGATTTCGACCCACCTCAAGGAATTGGGATTGACCTGATATCAGGACTATCTGTCGATTTAGACAGTTGACTGAATCACAGGATTGAGACACCTGTATGTGGTGGTGTTTGGACAGCGTGGACCATTCATTATAAATACTTTATTGCTTAGCAGTCATAACGTAACTGAACTTTTCTTTGTTGTTCAATTTTAATGATTTGACGACCTAAACTAACTTAAGCATCATAGGATTCTAACTTGTTTTGTGTGTTCTAGGTCTTTTGAACTCAATGTACTCGAGATCGATTTCTTCCCAACCCGAACTCAGTATTCTAACTTCCTAAATCAGTTTTCAATTCTTGTAATTTAGACAGTGTGCAGCATGCTTCATTTAGCATGCTCCAAATGATTGATTTTGCTGCATCTTATAACAATAATGGGCAATTTTCTTGTCACGCTCTTAGCAAATAGCTATTGAGAATTTCAAAGTAGTGAGCTAGTAACATGAAGAACTATCTATGAATACTTAACGTGAAGCAGTACTTTATATATATGGATTGCGATTGGCTAGGTTCATTTGTAGTATTTCCTCAGAAAGAGATAAAGAGGTTGCTGAATAATATTTCAGGAGTATTCTTAATGAAACTCCTAAAACATCTTAGATGATTGCACTAATATAAATGCTATTTCTTCTTCATTTGGTTGTAGGTGAAGTCTCTGAAATCTCTGGCACCATTGATGCCATGGTTGCAAATGAGAGAAAATTGATTGACATACAAACTGTAGTTCAATTTTCTTCTTCGGCATATGCTTTGCCAAAGATTTATGGATGTAGATCCAGTGATGAGAGACTTATTATGAAGTACAAAATGATTCTAAAACCAGTAAATAGAGTAATTCTCATTACACCTGAAGGTAGCTCTATTATCAAGAAGTTTAGCCATCCTTGCTTGAATATCAAAGAGTTTTGAAAAAAAAAAAAAAAGATGATAACCTCAAGTCCATACACTTCTCTTATATAATTGTCTCTAACACTTGCTATATAAATTATTCGAGAAGGGACCTTCAAACCTAGGAAAGACATAATTGTCTCTAACACTTGAATTTAGTATTAGTTTAATCAAGTATATCGACAAGAATTAACAGCTTTGGCAATTAATGTAACGACGCTATTGTCAATTTGATTTCTTACTAATTGCCAACTAATTCCTAGCATATTTGGATTACCATAGAGTGAATATTTTAAATATTTACTCAATTAAATTTATATATTGTGCAATGATTATAGATTTGTCCCGTATTTTATAACTCTATTTTTTACAAATGAATCATTAATGGTAGAAGAATATTTATTTAAATATGACAAGGGTTTTTAAAACAAATCATTGGAATTAAAATTTAAAATACAATAATAATAAGAATCAAGTTAAACAGTGAAATATATTTTTCTTTTTATATATTATTAATTTTTTTATTGTGGTTATATTCTTTTACGTTCAACACACATATTTTACTAGTTTGCAAAAAAAGTGTGTATCTTTTCATACATTCCTATTTTGGTCAATGGAATTCATAACTTAAGTTGAGTACTAACTGTATGAGCGATGTTATTATAGTGGGTGATGTATTATAACTAACTTCTATTCTACACTATGTCCTAGCATGTGCAACGCATGTGTTACTTCTTAATATATATATGTGTGTGTGTGTGTATGTGTGTGTGTATATATATATATGTGTGTGTGTGTGTGGGGGGGGGGGGAAATATACATTTTTTCACAATTGTAATTTCATAATTTAGGGTATACCTTTATATAATTGATATAAGATGCCATTATCTGTTGCTTTCTAGTTTATCATAACAAAAACTGCACGTGATGAAATTGATGCTTTTATTTGTCCTCGTAGGAAGAAAATTAAACTAGTAACTACCTATAGAATAAAGTTTTTTGAGGCTATGACAATAGTTCAGAATTTCAAAAGATCTTGTAGCCATTCAAATGAAGGCCACAGAAAATCAAGTATTTCGCTTTCATGCATATCATTCCTTGACACACATTTTGAATGTAAATTCTTACACATACACACACAATTATATATATATATATATAAGTCTAATATATACACACACAAACATATGTATATAGACAAATATGTCTATATATATGTGTGTAGGAATATATAGACATAGACATACATATATAAATATTCGATGTGTCTATCTACTTCAAACTTTTATATTTTAATATGTCATGAAAAAATGATGAATTCAAACTCAAGAAACTTTATGTATCTCTTACATTCTAACAAGATGAATTGAAATGAGAAGATTTTGATTTTTTCGATATATCAAAAGTAAAATTGAGATTTAGTTTATCATGAAGATATGAAGCATTTCAGGTTAAAAAAAGGAACGAAAAACTGGAAGACGAATGACACAGATCTAAAGAAATTGAAAGCAAACCAGAAAAAAATTGATATCAAAGGGTTTTGAAAACTAAAAACAAGTTGATAACCTCAAGCCTATACGCTTCTCTTATATGAATGTCTCTGACTCTAGCTATATAATAATTCGAGAAGAGATCTTCAAATTTAGGAAAGATGACATGAATTTAGTACTAGTTTTAATCGAATTTATCAATATATATAAATAAGTATTTAATGTAATGGCTATTGTCAATTGGATTTCTTAGTAGTTGCCAACTAACTCTTAGCATACATTGAATACCATAAAGTGAATATTTTAAATGTTTACTCAATTAGATTTATATGTTGTGCAACGTTTATGAGGTCCTATATTTTATAACCCCTACTTTTGCAAATAAATCGTAATGGTAAGAATATGTATTTAAATTTGACAATAGATTTTTTAAAATAAATGGTTGGAATTGAAATTCAAACTATCATAACAATAAGAATCAAGTGAAAATGTAAAATATATTTTCTTTATATCATACCATTAAAATTTTATATTGTGCTTATAGTCTTTTACATGTAACACAGGTATTTTACTAGTTTGCTAAAAATTGTGTCTCTTTTCATACATTCCAATCATGTTCAATGGAATTCTTAATTAAATTGAGTAATAACTGAATGAGCCATGTTATTATTGTGATGTTGTATTATAACTAACTTCTATTCTACACTATGTCCTAGTACGTGCAATGCATGTGTTACTTCCTAATATATATATATATATATATATGTATGTATGTATATGTACATATATGTACATATAAACATCTAGGGGTCTGTCTAACCCCAGCCTAGACACAAGCGGATTTTGCAAAAAAAAAAAAAATATATATATATATTTTTGTATGTATGTGTGTGTGTATGAATAAATTTTTTTTCACAATTATAATTTCTTAATCCAAGGTATACCTTATATAGTTGATATAAGATGCACGTATGAAATTGATGCTTTTAGTTATGCTTTGTGCATACGAATAAAATTTAACTAGTAAATAACTATAAAATAAATTTTTTTGAGGCTAAGATAGTAGTTAGAATGTCAAAAGATCTTGTAGCCATTATCAAATGAAGGCTACAGAAAATGAAGTACGTCACTTTCATGCACATCATTACCTTGACGCAGATATTGTACATAAATGCTTGCATATACACATACAAATATATATATATATATATATATATATATATATGTAAGTCTAATATATGTAGACACTAACGTATTTATACATAGACAAATGTGTCTATATATATGTGTATATGTATATAGATACAAAAACACATATAAATATTCTATGCATCTATGTACTTCAAACCTTAACCATTTAGCATGACATGAACAAATAATGAATTCAAACAAAAAACTTTAGGTATCTCTTACATTCAAACAACACATTGGAATGAAAAGATTGTGATTTCTTCGATGTATTAAAAGTAAAATTGAGATTTAATTTATCGAAAAGATATGAAATATTTTAGGCTCGAAAAGAAACCAAAATATTCACAAACTCAAAGGACACATATTTAAAGGAATTGACAACAAACCAAAAAAAATCAATATCACTTGATTTTGAAAAAAAAAAAGTTGATAACCTCAAGCCCATACACTTCTCATATATAATTGTCTCTTACTTTGTCTATATCAATAATTCGAGAAGGGATCTTCAAATGTAGGAAAGATGACTTGAATTCAATATTATCAGCATTTAATAACAATCAATAGATCTCACAAGTAATTAATAAAACGGCTGTTGTCATTTGGATTTCTTAGAAATTTCCAACTAATTCTTAGCATATTTTGAATACCATAAAAAGAATCTTTTAAATATTTACTCAATTAAATTTAAATATCGTGCAATGATTAAAGAAAGGTTCTATATTTTATAACTTTGATTTTTGCAAATAAATCATTAATGATATAACAATATTTATTTAAATATGACAAGAGCTTTGGTAAAATAAATGGTTGGAATCAAAATTCAAAATACCATATTAATCAGAATCAAGTAAATAATTAAAATATATTTTTCTATATTATATTATTAAAAATATCTATTGTGGTCATAGTATTTTACGTGCATCATACACATTTTACTAATTTACTAAAAAAATATGTATCTCCATACATTCCAATCGTGTTCAATGGAATTCTTAATTAAAGTTATGTGCTAATTGAATGAGCAATGTTAATATAATGTATGTTTTATAATAACTAACTTCAATCTTACAAATGCAACCCATGTCTTACTTTCTAATATATACAAATATGTATATATATATGTATGTGTGTCTATGAATATATATTTTTTCACAATTACAATTTTATAATTTAGGGTATAACTTATATAGTTGATAAAATATGTTGTTGCTTTGTAGTTTATCATTACTAAGATTGCATGTTAAGAATTTGATGCTTCTAATTACCCTTTGTGCATAAGAAGAAAATTAAACTTATAAATAACTATAGAATAAACTTTTTTGAGGTTATGACAATAGTTTAGAATTTCAAAATATCTTGTAGCATTATGAAATAAAGGCTATACGAAACCAATTATGTCACGTTCATGCACATCGTACCTTGATGCACATGTTGAACATAAATGCTTACATACACACATACAAATATATACGTATATATATAAGTATATATATATAGACACAAACATATATATAGAGGCAAACGTGTCTATAAATATGTGTGTATATTTAAATAGATATAGACATATATATAAATATTCTATGTTTCTTTCTACTTCAAACTTTTACCTTTTAGTATCACCTGAATAGATGATGAATTCAAAATTAAGAAACTTTAGGTATCTCTTACATTCAAACAAGACAAATTGGAAGGAGAAGATTGTAATTTTTCGATATATCAAAAGTAAAATCGAGATTCAGTTTATCTTAAAGATATGAAACATTTCAGACTAGAAAAGGAAGAAATTGCAAACTCAGAGGACACAAAGTTAAAGGAATTGGCAACAAACCAGGAAAACTTGTATCAAAGGGTTTTGAAAATAAAAAAATGAGATGATAACCTCAAGCTCGTATGCTTCTCTTATATGATTGTCTCTGACTCTTTGTATATCAATTATTCGACAATAGACTGTAGGAAAGATGACATGAATTTAGTATTAGTTTTAATCTAATTTATCGACATAAATTAATAGTCACAAACCTAATGTAACGATTATTATCAATTGGATTTCTTACTACTTGCCAACAAATTCTTAGCATATTTTGAATAATGTTTTACATGTTTACTCATTTTGTGCAATGATTATAGAGAGATCATATATTTTTATAACCCTTATTTTTGCAAATAAATTATTAATGGTAGAAGAATATTTATTTTAATATGATAAAAGCTTTTTTAAAATAAATGGTTGAAAAATTCAAAATACATAATAATAAGAATCAGTTAAAAAGTAAAATATATTTTTCTTTATAATATTTTTTTAAATTTTTTATCCTAGTTATAGTAACGTGCAACAGACATATTTTACTAGTTTCCTAAAAAAGTGTGTATTTTTATATATTCCTATTGTGTTCAATGGAATTCAAGGTTAAAGTTGAATACTAATTGTATAAGCCATGTTATTATAGTGGATGTTTAATTATAACTTATGTTATGCACATATGTCCTAGCGCGTGCAACATACATATTACTTATTAATATATATGTGTGTGTATGAATATACAAACTCTAATAATTCAAAATTAAAACAAACTCTAATTTTATTTTGAATTTATTATTTTTAGTTTGGTAAGTTAAAAATATGAAAAAAAGTATAAAATTAATAAATAAATATAAGTAAGATATACAAATTATTTATAGAATTTGTGAAAATTAAAACTCAATATTTGATACGGTTCAAAAAATTGAAATAGAAAATCAAAATCAATCTAAATATCGAATTTTTATGACAATAAAAATTAAATAACAAATCAATTTTTTTTGTTCGATTTTGGTACATAGAATTTTTAATTTCAGTTTGATTCTACCGATTTATCGAATTGTAGTCACCTCTATAAAAAAGCCATAATGAATTTGAATTGAAAAAGATATGACACACTAGATTTAATATAAAAATTATTTTATTGTGAAATATGTCTATTTGAATAAGTTAAATCTACCTTACAATATCCAGACTAATTAAATTCATCAAAATTAATGTGAAAAATAACATTAATTTTTCATATCAATTCAGAGGCACATTCTATTATCATATTTGTAATTTTGGTTATTCCACTTTTTGAAAAAATAAAAAAAGCAAAACCTGCATATTAAAATGCATTCATGATGAAAATTGAATCTTTTTCAAACCTGGGATTAAATTTGCAAGACCTCCCCGAACTATGAGACTAAAAATGTGATTTTCCTGTGCTTGAGAGATATGAAGAGATACGAAAATAATCACATCAATATTGATGATTTGATTCATTTAACATTTGTTTTCTCAAGCCACCCACATTTGAATTTTATATTATCCTTACCAATTATAAGACCATATTCCAAAAATTATATTATCCTTTATATTTCACATAGTTTATGCTCAAAATTCAGAATCAGTATTAATCATTTAACTTATCTTTTGCATTGCAATCATAATAGATCAGTTGCAATTGCATATGCTATTTAACTTAATGGTTTTTTTTTAATTTTTGGGATTTATGTTAAATCACTTCTGGAGTCACTTCATAAAAAAATCTTTTTAAAAATAGATCTTTTTGGTTGACCATTAATTTTAATGAATTTTATTTGTACTGTTTTATTGTCAGTTCAAATATTATAGTTTTGGTTGGCTTTCTCTTGTTACTTTTCCTTCAAACATTGTTTTCCTCCCCTGGATACAAAAACATGCTTGTTACTTGTATTTTTTGGAAATTGTATTTTCATTCCCGCAGAATATCAATTATCTATTGCAATATTTAAATAATCTTATATCCTACTATATTGTCACTAACACAAATAGGCATTGACAAAATATTTATAATTAAAAATGTATGATTAACCACAACAAAATAATATTGACATTTAAAGTTGAAAATACCCCCCAAAATACATCATATCATTTATCCCAATAAAATGTACACATTTTCATTATATACACATTCTCCAAACTTACTTTTTCATAACATATTCTCCCAAAACAACTTCCTCAAAATGACTAAAAATGAAACCAAACAAAGTCTAAATTTTTTCAATAGAATCAAACATAACAAAAAATAAAGTTGTATGAACCTTCATGTTGTATCACCACATTTCAACATAAATATATTTTTTTAAAAAATAGAAAATAAATTTGTACTACATTTACTTGTGTATTTCTTAATCCTTTTACATATTTTTCTATTGAACAAATTATAGATTTAGTATTTTTAAGAGTATAGGGAGAAAAATGAAATTAATCCTAAAATTTCAAGATATTATAATAGTGATAAAATATTATATATGTATATATTATTACAATATTGCAAAGGTATATATAACATATTTTCAGTTTAATTTCTTCTTCATTTTCATTTCTGAACAAATCTAATTGTAATGTGAATTTATTATATTTTTAGTTTGGTGAGTTAAAAATAAGAAAAAAAATATAAAATTAATAAATAAATATAAAAAAATATAAAAATTATTTATAAAATTTATATAACTAAATTCGATATCCAGTATAATTTGATAGATCAGAATAAAATCCAAAATCAAACTGAATAGAGAATTTTTATGAAATTATTTACCAAATCGATTTTTTTTATTCGACTTTGGTACATACCGAATTTCAGTTTCGGCTTGAATTCATCGAATTATCAAACTGTGGTCACCCTACAAAGAGTCACATTAAATTAGAATAGAAAACGATATGATACTAGCTTTAATATGAAAATTACTTTATTGTGAAATATATAAGTTTGAATAAATTATATCTACCTAATAGTATCCAAGCATATTAAATTTATTAAAATTAAAGTGGAAATAACATCATTTTTTTATATCAATTTTGAAATACATTCCACTGTCGTATTTATAATTTTGATTATTCCACTTTCTAAAAAAATATAATAGAGCAAAATTATATATCAAAATATATTCATGACTAAAATTAGATCTTTTACGAACCATGAGATTAAATTTGCAGGACCTCCCTGAACTATGAGCTAAAAATGCAATTTTCCTATGCTTAGGAGATATTACATCAATATTAATGAAATATTTGATTCCTTTAACATTTACTTTCTCAAGCCACCTACATCTAAATTTTATATCATCCTTACCAATTATAAGGTCATATTCCAAAAGCTCTATTATCCCTTTATATTTTATATATATTATGCACAAAATCAATAATCTATTTTAATCATTTGACATATCTTTTGTTATTGCAATCATGATAGCCATTTTGCAATTGCATCTAATATTTGACTTAGTGATTTTTTTTTTCACTTTTGGGATTTATGCTAAATTACTCCTCGAGTCACTTCATGAAAAAATATCACATGTCTTTTGAGTTAATCATTTAATATAATGAATTTTATTTATACTATTCTATTGTTAGTTAGAACATTATAATTTTGATTGACTTTCTCTTGCTCTTTTCTTCTGTGTGATTTACATTATATTTGGTTTCATTCTTCAAACATTATTTTCCTTCTCTAGATACAAAAACATATTTTTCACTTGCATTTTTTTCAAAAATGGTGTTTTATTTCCTAGAATACCAATTATTAATTTAATATTTAAATAATCTTATACATAGACCTGACTACGGTTCAGGAACCGCCGGTTCCACGATTCAAGAAAATTCTGACCCTTAACCTTAACCGTCAAGGTCGGTTACGGTCTGGGTTTCGGAACCGCCGGGCCGGTTCCGGTTCCGGTTCCAACCCTTGAATTTTTATTTTATTTTTTTACCTATATTTTGAAAATTTGTAACTTTTTAGCTAACTATTAATTTTATAAAATTGTAACTTTTGTAAAACAAAAACAAGGGTTTGAAATTTTAAACATATATTTGAATGAAAAATTTTGAACTTAAATTAAAAAAAAAATATCATTAATTTTTTAATTTAATGAATGTTTAACTTAAATTTGAAAAAAAAATATTATCTAAAATTTAAAGTATCAAATATTCTAATTATAATAAATATATAAAAAAAAGATATTCAACTTGAAATCTTAAAGTTTAAACTTAAATTTCAATAAAAAAAAATTTGCACTTAAATTTTAAAAAAATATCCACAAAAATTTAAATTATATAATTAAAAATTATTTTAAAAATAAAAATGAGCTTGAACTTAAATTTAAGTTGCCTACGTATCCTCTTAGGGTATAGAGGAATCAAAGCTCACGTAGTTCTCTTACCTTTTAACCCTTCTTACCTCAGGGAGTGGCGTGACTCAATCACTCCCACCCGTTCCCGTCGTTGTTCCATCTGTGTCCTCCTCTTGATCTTTCTCTGAATCCGGCTGATCTTGTCTTCGTACTGAGGTCTTGATCCAATCATCAAGACATGCTTGGGCTTCTAAATTCTCGGGAGACAACGTTGAGCGTTTCTCACTCAATATATTCCCGCACTGAAAACTTGTTCCACTGCAACGGTTGAAGCAGGTGAAGCAAGTATCTTCTTCGCCATCACGGACAAAATTGGATACGTTTGCTCCTTTTGCAACCACCATCGCAAAATATCGAACTCTCCATCGTCATTTGTCTCATTAAACTCAAATGAAACATTAAAATAACTCTCAAGTTCTTGGCTAGAACTTGAGGATCCTCGAGGATGTTTAGTTCGTTCCCTAAGTAAAAGTTGTGCTGCCGTAAGTTTAAAACCACTACTACTACTACTAGTTTTATGTATATCAACTTGAGTTGATTGTGGACCATATTTGGAACTGTATTCATTATAAAATTCATTTAAAAGTGTTCTAATTTTAAATATAATATTATTAATATCTATAGTATAATCATTTTCATTACGTGTTAAAGTATTGTAATAAATTAATAACAAGTCTTGTAAACCATCTAATTTAAGTCTAGGATAAAAAATAACAGCAATTAAATTAATATCTGGAATTTCATAAAAATATTTTTCCCATTTCAACTACATTGATAAAGCACAATTTACTAAATTTTCATCTTGGGAGTTAATATTTTCATGTAAAATTGATGCAATATTACAACAATTTAATAATACTAAATGAGAAGTTGGGGAATAAACACTAGATAATTGTAAAGTAGCATCATTAAATATTTTTAAAATATTACAAATTTTTTCACATACTGTCCAATGATGTGGATGTAAATGAAAAGGAGTAGAAATAATTTGTACAAAAAATTGACATAATAAATCTTTATAGTCGATAGATTCTTCTAATAATCTATATGTTGAATTCCAACGGGTTGGAACATCCCGTGGAAATTTTTTAGGCCTCACACCGTTAGCCTTACAAAATCTAAACCATTGTTTATTAATATGTGGATGTGTCCATAAATAAGAAAATGCTTGTCTAATTGGTTTAAGTTGATTATCTAAAACTTTTAAGCCATCTTGTACACATAAATTTAAAATATGACATATAAATCTAATATGAAAAAATTTACCACCAATTGATGGTTCACATACAAATTTAAGATCACCAATACTAGCATTATTAGCTGCAGCATTGTCAAATGATATTGAAAAAATTTTATTAACTAAATTATATTTTTCTAATATTAAAAATATAATTTGTGAAATATTTGCCGCTGTGTGTGGACTATCAAAAACTCTAAATGCAAGTAATCTTTTTTGAAGTGTCCAAGAATCATCAATCCAATGATATGTAATACCCAAATATGAATGTATTTTCCAATGATCACTCCAAATATCACTACATAAAGAAATTTTATTATTTACATTATTTAATAATTCTTTTAACTCTTTTTTAGATTTATTATATAATTTTTTTACGTAGCGTGTTAGTGTGGTTCGTGGAACACCTTTAGCTGCCGGATTATATGTTGTTTGAATTAATTCATTAAAAAAGAATTTATTTGCAAAACTAAAACTAAGATGTTCAACAGAAATAAATCTAGCTAAATTTTCTCTACATCTAACATCATTATATTTAAATAAAGAAAGATCATTACCTCCACCGGCGCCGGAAGATGCGAATGATGGCATTTGAGTTTGGGTACGATCAATGCCAAATTCTACTGGATGCTTCTTCTCCACATGTCTTTTCAAGGATCCATAACCGCCTCCGGATTGAAATTTGTAAGATTGCGAATAATATTTACACTTTGCTCGCATCTCTCCATTTGGAAGTATCATTTTATCAAAATGTTTAGTAAAAATAGAAGATTTGAGAGATGGAATAGATCGAGTGTGAGCATCACTCATTGTTTATTGAGTAGTATACAAGTGAGTTTTCTCTTCATCACTTAACTCAACTTCACAATCGATGTTGAACCTTGGTTGCTCATCGGTTGCGGGCATCTTTCCCTTACCTCTATTGCTTGAACCGGCCATTTTTTGATAAATGATAAAAATTTAGTATATAGAATTGAATAATAAATAATTAAAGATGAAATAAATGAAATATGAAAAAAATTTAATGAAAGAATTAAAATAATATAGAATTGAGAATGAATAATTAAGAGTGAAGATTAGAGAATTGAGAATTAGATAATTGAGAGTTGATTGAGAGTTGAGAGTTGAAGTGTGGAAAAAATGAAGAATTGATGGGTATTTATAGAAGAAATTTAAAAAAAAAATTAAAAAAAAATTAAAAAAAGTCAAACGGTCAAATTTTGACCGTTTGACTTTGGTGGCAACGGTAAAAAATTTGACCGTTGCCACAAGAGAGCCATTGCCAATGGCAACGGCTCTTTGATTTTTTTTTATTTTTTTTTTCTTGAACCGCCGGGTCAGCCCGGCGGTTCAGTCCGGTTACGGGTCCGCAGGTCGGACCCGTGGTCAACGGATTTTGACCCGTTGACCACAGGTCAGCCACGGGCCGGGTCCGGTTTGGACCCGGCCCGTGGTCAGGTCTGCTTATACCCTACACTATCACTAATTAAAACTGACAAAATATCAACAGTAGAAAATATCTCCCAAAATACAACATATCATTTGTTCCAACAAAACATAGACATTTTCATTTGTACACATTTTCCAAACTCAATTACAAGAAGACTCTGCTCAAAACGGTTGAAAATGAAACCAAACAGAGCCTAATTTTGTTTAACAAATTCAAGTATGCAAAAATAAGTTATATGAATCTTCATTTTGTATTACCACAGTTCAACAAAAATACTTCTTAAAAAGAAATTATATTACATTAAGTAGAAAATAAATTTGTACTACATTTACCTCTATACGTAATTCTTGCTTTTACCAAATTTTCTTTTGAACAATCTAATAGAATTAATAAATAATTATTTGCAAGTTTGTATATATTTTTTTCCTCAGGCAATCTTCAATTTTTCTTTACAAGGTAAATTTACCTAACCAATATTTAAAGCTCTGGAATTTTTTTGGAATATACAAATGCGTCGACAATCGTACATATCAAATTCATCATTAGGTAATGTTGATTTAATATGAATTTTTTTGTGTAGAATTAGGAACATGATTATTTTTAAACTATTTAAGCATTCAAAATATATATATGGTACTTTTATATAAAGTTTCATATGTTTTATACTACAATGAAAGATATATATCGATAAAGAATTTTTTTTTGGGTAAGGTGGAATCATCCACGATTTACACAAGAACTCCACAAAGCAACTACAGAAAAATTCATCAAAAAAAATTCATATCGACCAAAATGATAATGAAAATTTAATTGATGAAATTAAATATTTTCAAGATGCTCAATGGGTCTTGCTCAAGTAGCAATGTGGAGATTTTTTTTAATTTAATTTGAATTAAATATACCCAGTAGTTATTGCATCTTTATCATCCAATTCAACATTGTGTGATTTATTGAGCAAATCAAAATACAGGAAATATTTTGAGTTGGAATTATGTCTCCAAAAACAATGCCCATGGAATATTTTTTTTATGTGGTCTAAAAGTGAAAATGCAAGAAAATATCTTTATAGGGAATTTTTGGAGCACTGTACATGTGAAAAACAAGGTAAATATTGGAAAGAAAGGAAGAAAAGAGATATGATTCGACGTACAAATAGTGAAAGATATATCTTAGGTTACTCTTAAATTATGTCAATGGACCAATATCTTTTCAAGATTTGCTAATAGTAAATGATATATGATGGTCCAATTTCAAAGAAACGACATAAAAAAAGGATTACTAGAATTTGATCTAAGTATTATTGAATATCTACATGAAACTGTAACTTTTCAAATGCTATATGAACTCCAAAAATTATTTACAACTATCTTGGTATATTAGGCACTAACAAATGTGAGAATTTTTTAGGATACATACTTTGAGGCAATATCTAAAAATTTCAAAAGAGAATCAGAAACCTCAATTGACAATAAGTTGCCAAAACTTTAAAAAATTTAAATTTTTTCATGGAGAGCATAGGAAAAATATTAGTTCATATGATCTTTCAAATATTATTTTTGATATAAATAACATAGGCAATGATTTTTCAAAAGAGATACAAGATAAAATGCCAATAGACCTTTAGAAGATTATGAAGTAGAATTAAAGTTGAATTCTGAACAGTATAAAGTTTTTTCAATAATCTAAGATTGCATACAAAATGGTCGAGCAAGGGTTTCTTTATTGATGGACCAGGTGAAACTCAAAAAAGATTTGTGTATCATGCATTGTTAGCTCATTTTAGATCCAAAATCACTTAGCGCTTGCAATTGGGCATCTGGAGTTGCTGCCGCTATAATGCTAGGGGTAGAACAATACATTCTTTCTTTAAAATACCAATAGATGCAAATGAATCAAGTGAGTGCATTATTCTTAAGCAAAGTGGGTTGCAGAGCTATTGCGTAAAACATAACTATTTTTATGGAATGAAATACCAATGACGAAATTATGGGCTAACGAGAATGTTGATAAATTATTGAACGACGTAATGAAAAATAATGAGAATTTTGATGAAAAAGTGATAGTTTGTTTTTTTAGATTTTAGACAAGTATTACCAGTTATCCATAGGGTAACAATCTATTAAACAATTTCTACAAATTTGGTGAAATCATATTTGTGGTCCAAATTAAAAAAAAATTACTTTGTCAAACGAACATAAGTCGAGGAATGATCCAAACTTCGATGACTTCTTATTTAGAGTTGGAAATGAATATTAACCGAGTGATACTAAATGCAATATTAAAATTTCAGAAGAGATGATTATTAAGTATGATAATGAAAAAAAACTCAATACTACGACTTATTAGGGGTATTTTCTCAATCTTAAATAATAATGCTCACTCAACTCATTACATGATAAGCCTAGCAATATTAGCCGCTAAAAATGAGATTGAATAATAAGTTGATCTCTATGTTTTCTTGAGAAGCAAGAACTTTTAACAGTTTTGATGAAACTATTAATGACACAAATAACTATTATGAATATATTTTATTCCAAATGTTGATGTGTTTTCTCATAGTCAATTATATATTGTCTCTCCACAGGAACTTCAATAACTTTAACCAAAGTATTAATTAAACCAGACACCTCAAATATGAGAGGAAAGACATGGACTAAAAATATTGTGTACAAACAAGTTTTTAGTGAAAGTACAAATATGATTTCCTAAATAATATATTATATATTGTTAATAGTTACTAATATTTTATTTTATGAAGAAAACACCACATTGAAGCAAAATTCACTATAGCACAAAATTCTAATACCTAACAATCATAGATGTAAAAAATATTTTCCATACTCAGTAAAAATAGTTTAATAATATTATGTATAGGTAGTATGTAGACCAAATAATATGTTAAAAATAACGAATGATTTTATAGATCCTTGAATATTTTATATGTATTTTACTTATTTTTTAATCTTAGAACTAATATTTTTCACTTAGCTCCACATGTATTTATGATTAAAAGAAATTTAGCTAAATTGTAGTTTTATTTATATTCATAAAAAGATATTTTTTAATATTAATTATTTATCTTGCTTAACATTTAGATTATTTCATTTTACCAAATTTCTTCTTAACATTTAGATTGTTTCACTTTGCCAAATTTCTTCTTAACATTTAGATTCTTTCACTTTGCCAAATTCTTCTATCTCAAAGAAACAAGTGTCGCCTACAAAGTATGAGCTGTAATAAAGTTATTTGCTTTGTTACAATGTTATGTAGATCAATAAATAGTTTATGAAATACTTATTAATATATTATTTTTTATTGATTACATTTTTATTTATGAAATATCTTATAATATCCTAATTTTATGCAAATAAATTATTAAATAATACAATTAATTTACTATAATCATATAAATCACGTACAACACATGTGTTACTTACTAGTTTTCTAAAAAAGTGTGTATTTTTCATATATTCCTATTGTGTTCAATGGAATTCAACGTTAAAGTTGCATAATAATTGTATGAGCCATGTTATTATAGTGGATGTTTTATTATAACTTATATTCTACACATATGTCCTAGCACGTGCAACGCATGTATTACTTATTAATATATATGTGTGTGTGTATGAATATATATTTTTCACAACTATAATTTCATAATTTAGGGTATACCTTATGCAGTTGATATAAGATGTCATTATCTATTGCTTTTTAGTTTTTCATTACTGAAAGTAGTACACCCATGAAATTGATGCTTTTGTGAAATTTGTGAAATTTGTGAATATGAAGAAAATTAAACTAGTAAATAATTATAGAATAAACTTTTTTGAGGCTATGACAAATAGTTCTTGTAGCCCTTATCAAATGAAGGCTACTAAAAACCAACTATGTCACTTTCATGCATATCATACCTTGATGCACATATAGAACATAAAATGTTCAGATCAACATAAACTATGCCATCGGATGATGAGCTCCATAATAAGCTTGAAGAGAAGATACATTTAATTCGCAAATCAAAAAAGTAAATGTAGTTCAAAAGATAACATGACAAATATGATAGGCAACAAATGAGCAAAAGGACTACAAAATCTTAGGTTAAATATCAATATGTCATCTTTTCTTCCCCATTATTTCACATAGAAAAATGCTAAAACGTAAGGCAGAAAACACTTTCATGGCCTGCTGATGAATATGAATCTGAAAAAGTATCTACCAGCTGTCTTGCTAGACTACTTGGATCACCAATCAGAGTCTTCACAAATGTCTCGACAACTCTACGTTCATGCTCCCTAGACCTCAAGCCAAACCACGTAAGGAACTTCAACCTGAATTCCTTACAGATGGTCTGCATAATGTTTTCAAAGTTGTCATCCAAGCCCTCCTGACCTATTGTCTTTGATGAACTGTGACCTGTTTGTTGCATCAGACTGGCGCAACTCTTCATTTAGAGTAGGAACTGGAGTAGTATTCAAGTCAAACTCAGATGAAGAGGTTGGCAGCCTCTCTTGCGGTAGAGTTTCAGGCTGAACATCACTAACTCCAGTGCATTTTCTAGTATCTGCACTGCAGAAACACTCTAGGTGCTCTTTTTCTTTATCTAAAAATACACTTGGGCTCTTCCGGTATCTTGAACCTTAAATCTAGAGTCTGATTTGATTTTTGTTCTAATCTTGTGTTGAGGCTTGGACTAGGAACTGAACCCTTTGCTAAGGGAGAAGACAAAAAAAATACTCGTTAACATTGCAGTTTCTTTTTTAAACATACTAAAAATAAATCGTACGTGTACCATTGGAATTTAGAATGGAACTGGAATTTGAGGTCAGAAGTTTCTCAGCTTTCTCAATAGCAAGTTTGCACAGTTTTTGCATGGCTGGTGCTGGCATGTCCAAGAGGTATCCTGGCTGCTGCGTCATTTAGTGGACCCAATGATAAGTGCATCTTTTAACATATTTTTGTATCAAATTCTTTATACTTTTCTTTCTTTATTCTTGTTAATATTATTGTTTTATTAATGTTTTGTGTTAGGGAATCAATAAATATAAAAAGATCAAAAGAAGAATGTTTCCAGAGTTGTGCATTTTTTGTATTTTGAGTATAACTTCATGATCAAAAACCCTATGGACATGAAGCTTATTTTATTAGAAAGCCAACAGATAGAATTACAACCTTTATATTGGAAACTTAGTCTAATTTAGTTTTGATTATAGCAGAACATTCGTCCAAATAGTTGCACAAAATGGATCACCAAAATTCAGATCAGAGTTCAGCCCAGTATTGACTTATTTGACCAATTGGGTCATATCTCTTAAGTCTAAATTTATTTTGAGTTAAAATTTGGATATGTTATATACAAGAGTAAATAAACAAGTTTTCCGAAGATAAGATGGGTGAGTAAATGTGTGAACATGGTAAAAACATAGGCTGTAAGTTGTTGCTACTGTTAAAGGACAACTCTTGGACATGATTCGGTAATTTGACCATATCTCCTTCATCTGACTACCAAATTTGACAAATAATATATGAAAATATATCAACACCGAATGGTCTACAATGTTTGTTCTTTACTCATCATCAAAATCTGGTTGTATCTGACCGAAAATTATAATTTAATTAAATAGGTGAGGACTTGGTGTAACAACTTCAAATACATATAAATAGGCCATGTATTAAGCTTGTAAGAGAGGGAGGGAGAGGGTAGAGGGTTTTTTTAGGCTAAGTTTTCTAGTATGTATGATTTCTAGTAATGTAAGTTTTCTTATAGTAATAGAAATGAATTCTCTAGTTTTTCTTCTATTTTTACTCTTTCCTACTTTTATTATGTCTTTTTAAATTTCATTTTACTGAGAAAAAAAGGTGAACCTCTTGATGGAGGAAGATGAATGGTTATAAGGGTAGAAAATATTTAAGTATGTTGTATTATTATTTTGAGTTTTGATCTAAACCCTACTTGTTTTGTGATAATTCTTGATTTATGTATCTCTAATGACACAGCAAATACTTGGGTTCATTTAGCTTATTGTACGATTTTACCCCACTGACTACTAATGTGAAACCTAGATTTGTTGTTGACAAATATGTGCATAAATGCTTGATCCCATAAATAAGCGTTAGCGTTAAGAGATAATTTGCAATAATAAGACAATATTATGATTACTTTATTGCATGAGTTATTTGATAATATCTTCCGAGTGGAACCTTCATTATCCAATTAATAGAAGTAAAAATAATAAATAATCGTTTTTCTATCCAAAACTCAAGAGTGGATCCTTAATTCTCAGTACTTTTATTACTTTGGTTTTTTTTAGTTACAACATACATTAATTGTTCATATCTTTTGATTCACATAAATCCCATTTTTTTAGAATTATAATCCTGAATTCTTCAAGCAACTTCCCTATGGATCTACCTCGAACTCACGAGAAATTTATTACTTAATACCTGCACTTAGGTTTGCAACCTTAAAGTTGTAGCAAGTTTTTGCCGTCGTTGCCGGGAAGGCAAGGTAAGTATTTTGGTTTGTTAATATTTTTCCTTAGTAAATATAGTTTATTTATTTTCTTTATGGATATATGGTTATATGGTATCGTAGCCATAATTCTCAGCATTTAGTTAGAAATAATTCTGAAACTTTATTTGGAAATTTATTTGAATCATCTCCACATATTTCCACCATGGCTGAAAATGAAAGTGTTTGGGTTAAAAATGAGAATCAACAGGTGCGTACCATGTGTTATAACTTGTAACCTCCTTGAAATTCTTCTTCTTGTTGTTTCATTTTTCCTCTAAATGCAAATAACTTTTGATTCAAGCTAGATATTATCCCTTTACTTCCTAATTTCCATAGTTTAGACTCTGAAAGCCCTTACTTGCATTTGAAAAAATTTAATGAAGTATGTGCCACTTTCGATGATCAAACTTGCACAAATGAGATTGTTAAGCTCAAATTATTTCCATTTTCTTTAAAAGATAAAGCAAAAAATTGGCTTAATTCTTTAAAATCTAGGTCAATTGGCACTTTGAAAGAAATGCAAGCTGAATTTTTGAAAAAAATTCTTTCCAACTCATAAAACTAATATTTCGAAAATACAAATTCAAATTTTTTTCTCAAAATTCTAATGAAACTTTCTTTCAATGTTGGGAAAGATTTAAAAATTTATTTAATTCATGCCCACACCTTGGTTTTGAAAAATGGCATTTAATTAGTTTTTTTATGAAGGTTTAACTCCTAAAACAAAATAATTTATTGAAACAATGTGTAATAGTGAGTTTCTCGATAAAAAACCTAATGAAACCCTAGAATATCTAGATCATTTGGCAGAAAACTCTCAATCGTGGCATAGTGTTAATTCTTCCGAAGGTTCTATTAGATCTAATCTTGTAATAGTAATAAAGAAAAATATTACCTTAGCCAAGAAGATGATCAAAATACTAGGCTTGCTAGTTTAACAAGAAAAGTTGAAGCCATGAAACTTAAAAAAGTAGAGGAAATCAAATCTGTGTAAGAGAAAGAAGTTTGTAGCAATTGTGAACTTTTGGGGCACTCCACCAATGAATGTCCAAACATTCCAGTACAAGCAAATTTCATGAACATATTCAAGAAACCTTTCCATTCTCTATATTCTGAAACTTACAATCCACAATGGAGAATTCATTTCAATTTTAGTTGGCGAGATGATAACCGTACCCAACCGCTGCATTCACAAAGGCACCAAACTTTCATTCTTATCCAACTCCACATACAAAATCCCTTGAGGAGACTTTGCAAGCATTTATGTATGAACAAACAAACATCAATAATCAGACTTCACAATGCTATTAATGAGATCAAAAACACACTTTCAACACTGACAACTTCTTTGCGTACTCATGAAAAAGGTAAATTTCCTGCTCAACCTCAAACTAATTTTTCCACTCAGTGTCATGTTTATTCTTCAGGTGAAAATTCAGTTAATGAGGCTAATTTAGTCACAACTCTTCGAAATGAAAAAGTTATTGATAAGACTATTCATCCCAAGGAGAAAATTACTAATCCACCTCCAGAAATGAAGAATGAAAATAGTCTTGACGATAAAGGTAAGTGTGAAAATGATGAAAAAGAAAAATATTTATCTCCAGCACCCTTTCCTCAAAGATTGTAAGTAACTCAGAAATTGAACTCAAATGCTGAAATTTTTGAAATTTTTAAACAAGTCAAGATTAATATTCTATTGTTAGATGCAATCAAGCAAATTCCATCTTATGCCAAATTTTTGAAAGATTTGTGTACAATCAAAAGAAAACATCATGTACAAAAGAAGGCATTTTTAACTGTAAGTGTTAGTTCAATCATTCAACAATTCACTCCACCCAAGTACAAAGATCCAGGTTGTCCAACTAATTAATGTATTATAGGAAACACTAGAATAGAGCGTACTTTGATTGATCTTAGTGCTAGTGTAAATATTCTACCTTTCTTAGTTTATGAACAGTTAGATTTGGGAGAACTTAAAAACAACTTCTGTTGTACTCCAACTAGCTGACTATTTGATTAAAGTTCCAATAGGAGTAGTAGAAGATGTATTAGTACAAATTGATAAGTTTTAATTTCCAGCTAATTTTATTGTTTTGGATGCAGAGCCTGTTGTACATACACATACATAAATTCCTATCATTTTGGGGCATCCTTTTTCTTGCAACGTCAAATGCTTTGATCAATTGTATGAATGATATTTTGAAGTTATCATTTGGAAATATGACTTGGGAACTGAATGTGTTTAATATTTGTAAGCAACCTATAGTAGATGTCGAAGTACAGGAAGTGGATTCAAATGAGGAACTTGTTTATGAATACTTTACTACCATTAACTCTTTAGATTCTTTGGAGACTTGTTTTGAAAGTAAAAGTATTTGTTAAAACAACACACACTAATACTATCTCTGAATTTTCGCACATATAAGAAAAATATTTTTGGTAGCCAAGGTTTGAAAAACTTTCATCATCAACAGTAAAATTTATTCCATCAAGTGTTAAAGCTCCCGTGGTTGATTTGAAACCTTTACCAATTGATTTGAAATACACTTTCTTGGGTAAGAATGAGACTTTTCTAGTAATAATTTCTTCCAAACTCGATGCATATCAAGAAAGTAAGTTGATCGCCACTTTGAAAATGCATAAGAATGCTTTTAGATGGACTATTACTGATATTGAAGGTATTAATCCTTTCATTTGCACACATCACATTTATCTAGAGAAAAATGCTAAACCTTCTAGAGAAATGCAATGAAGGCTAAATCCTAATATAAAAGAATTAGTGAGAAATAAAATCATTAAACTTTTAGATAATGGAATCATTTATCCTATTTCTGATATCAAATGGGTAAGTCCTACTCAAGTTGTACCTAAAAAATCTGGAGTTATTGTATTCAAGAATGAGAATGATGAATTAATTCCAACTAGGATTGTTACTGGTTGGTGAATGTACATTGACTATAGGAAACTCAACTCAGTTACTAGAAAATATCATTTTCCATTACTTTTCATGGATCAAATTTAGAAAGAGTTGTGGGACATGAATTTTATTACTTTTTAGATGAATATTCTAGGTATAATTAAATTGCAATTGCACTTGAAGATCAAGAGAAAACAACTTTTATATGTCCTTTTGGTACTTTTGCATATTGAAGGATGTCTTTTGGATTATGTAATGCACCAATTACATTCCAACGATGCATGCTTAGTATTTTTAGTAACATGTTGAACATTTCTTGAAGTTTTCATGGATGATTTTTCTATTTTTGGTAATTCATTTGATGATTGCCTATCTAATTTAGAAAATATTTTGATCAGGTGTGAAGAAAAGAATCTTGTGCTCAATTGGGAGAAATGTCATTTAATGGCAATAATTGATATTATTCTTGGATACATTATTTCATCAAAAGGTATCGAGGTTGATAAATTTAAAGTTGAGTTATTTACCAATTTTCCAACACCAAAGACTATGAAGGAGATTAGATCATTTTTAGGATATGCTGGTTTTTATACAAGATTTATCAAAGATTTTAGTATAATATCTAAACATTTGTGTAATCTTCTAACAAAAGACACTATTTTTGAATAGACTGAAAATTGTGAAAATATTTTTGTTAAACTTAAAAGCATGCTTACATCTGCTCCAATCTTGCAGCCTCAATTGGACTTTACCTTTTGAAATAATGTGTGATGCTAGTGATTATGCTGTTGGAGCTGTCTTGGGATAAAGAAAACATAAGAAATCATATGTTAATTACTATGCAAGTAAAACTTTAAATATCAATTGAATTATCCAACAATTGAAAAAGAATTACTTGTTGTAGTTTTTGCATTGGATAAATTTCGATCTTATCTTGTTGGCTCACCAGTTGTTTTCCATGATCGTGCAACTTTAAAATATCTTTTGTCAAAAAAATATGTCAAATCGAGATGGATTAGGTGGATTCTCTTATTTTAGGAATTTAATATTACGATTCGAGATAAGAAAGGAGTAGAGAATGTGGTGGCTGATCATTTGTCGAGACTTGTTTGTGATGACTCGTTTCAAACCACACCTATTAAAGATACTTTCCTTGATGAACAACTATTTATTATTTCTATTTTACCTTGGTTTGCTGACATTGTTAATTTTCTTGTGACAGGAAGGATGCCATCACATTGGAACTCTCAAAACAAAAAGAAGTTTTTGACTAAGGTATAAAACTTTTATTGGATGATCCATACCCATTCAAATACTATCTGGATCAAATCTTTTGAAGATGTGTGCCTAATAATGAGATAGGTAATATTGTCAAATTTTGTCATTCAGAAGCATGTGGTGGTCATTTTTCAGTAAAGAAAACTATTGCAAAAATCTTGCAATGTGGGTTTTATTGGCCAACTCTTTTTAAGACACTTATACTTTCTGCAAAAGTTGTGAAAATTATCAAAAGTTAGGGTCCCTTTCAAAGCAAAATATGATGCCCCTACACCCTATCCTAATGATTGAAATATTTGACTGTTGGGGTATTAATTTTATGGGACCATTTCCATTATCATTTGGTTTTCTTTAAATATTTGTTGCCATAGATTATGTTTCAAAATGAATCGAGGCAATTCCTTATCGAAACAATGATCACAAAATAGTGATAAATTTTTTGAAAGAAAATATTAAGTCGATTTGGAATTCCTCGATCTATTATCAGTGATGGGGGAAAACATTTTTGTAACAAAGTTTTTGGAACTTTAATGAGAAAATATGGAATCATACATAAAGTTGCAACCCCTTATCACCCCAGACAAATGGACAAGTTGAACTTTGAAATAGGGAGATAAAACAAATTTTGGAGAAAATAGTTAACCTAAGCCATAAAGATTGGTCTCTTAGACTTACCGATACACTTTGGGCATATATAATTACTTTCAAAACATCATTAGGCATGTCTCCTTATAGTATAGTTTATGGAAAACCTTGTCATTTATGTGTTGAACTTGAACATAAAGCTTATTGGGCAATCAAAATATTTAACTTCAACCTTGATGAAGCTTCAAAAACTTTTATTTTTTTCTTTTCCCGATTAGTGGCGGATAACGGCAGATAATGGTACTCCGTGGCTATTAAAGTCGAACTTGTCAATTTCCCAAATAACTGAAATCTTTGTACAAATTTTCTCTGCTTTTCTCATTCTCTTTTCTTGTTCTTTTCAAAATGGGTGACATTTTTCTAACTCTCAGGAATCGATTTCCTTTTCTTCCTAAATATGCAATTTTGAAAATTTATAAAATTAAGATTGAAAGATTGAGGATGCTTATGCACAGAGAATCCCGAAGGACATACGATGGATAATTGAAGCAAAGGTAAGAGCAGGTAAGTTTTCACATGAGTTTGTAGATTTGCTTACTAGATACATGTCTGGTTTTGATAAAAGCACTTATTGAAAAAAACGAAGGGCAAAAAAAATAAAAGTTTGTTATAATTGTGCTAGATGGACTTGCAACACAAAGTGTCGTTCTTTAGGAATGGTCTCTAAAAATCAAGAAGATAAACTTAAATTCATTATGGATGGACTGAGTAAGGAGTCTTTAGATCATATTATATTGACTCTTGAGATGCATTCACGTGTGGATTGGTACAACGTGTAATTCTTGATTTATGGGATTGTTTTCAAAATGAATATGAGCTTTATAGTCTTGGGAATCTGACATTAAAAGACCTTATTTGCCAGTTTATAAGAAAACTGGATGGGAAGCATATCATCGACCCATGGAGGGCGTTCAAGCCATTACTGGACATAAAATCAGAGAAAGATGTGAGACACAATCACAACTACATATAAATTCACGTGTAAGTAGGTAATTTTTAAATTTTATGTCTTTATTTTTAACCTTTTTGACAAAAGAAAAGACATTCAATAAATGCATTCCCTGTTCACACCTCAATAAATATCACCGTACTCACTCTATTTTTGCACAACTTATTTTCAAAAAAAATAAAAAATAAATAAAAAAATGGAAGTTTCTTCAACTCGCAAATTCAATTGCATTTTTATTTTTTGTGGATCCAATCTAGGAAAAAATACTGAGTTTATAGGGGCAACCAATAACCTTGGTAGAAATTTAGCAGAAAGAAAAATTCATTTAGTGTACGGGGGAGGCGGTTTGGGGTTAATGGGGAGTGTTGTTATTTCTGCTTATATAGGAGGAGTCAAAGTTCTGAGAGTTATCCCAAAATCTTTAACAGTACAGAATATCACAGGTATGACCATTGGAGATGAGCTAAAAATATCACATATTTAGGACAGAATGCCTAACATGTTAAACAATGCGGATGCATTCATCATTCTACCTAGCGTTTTGGTACACTAGAGGAATGATTCCAAGTTGTATATTGGGCACAACTCAACATTCACCAAAAATCTATAGGTATTCTTAATGTTAATGGTTTTTATGATGGTTTTCTATCTTTTGTAGATCATGTTGTAAAAAAAGATTTTATTTCACCATTTGCGAGAAGAATCCTCATTTATGCTCCGACACCTAACAACTGATTGATCAACTTCTAGCAAATGTGCCAGAACCTGATCCAGCCTTGGCCAATGTGGATTGGTCCAATAGGAATAGTGGTCAAAAATGCAAATTGAATTTGACTCTCAGTCTGTGATACTTATTGTTAATGGTTTCATCTAATAGTATGTGTTTTTTTTTTGTTTCAGATTTATTTTTTAGCCACACTTCAGGTGATACCTTTCAAACTCTACTTTTTTTTTATCTATTTTTTATGTTGGGGATAATGTCCTGATTAAGTTGGGGGAGGGATAGTTGATATCATGACTTGTGTGTTCAATGTGTGTTTTTCTAGTATTTTATTTAAAAAAAAAATTCAAGCGTGTTTTCTGATGGGTCCATTGAAATCATGAAAAATGGTGGTGGAGTAAAGGGTAATTGTAACACTCTTGAGATGCATCCCTATTTTTTTGTAAAACATGGCAAGTTTGTGAAGTTTTTAACAAACGTTTGTGAATTACCAATTTTTTTTTAGTCGTATAGGTTCTTCCAACTTCAATGATTAAAATTAAGCATGAATAATGTGGTTTGATTGATGATGGATGTTGTTTTAGACTTTGATGTTGTTATTTGGTTAATATATTTTTACGATAATTATACTCAATTTTTTTTTATACAAATAGTTATGTTATTCAGTGTGAAGACAATCATGTCCAAATAGGAAGTTCTTATGCCCTTACTCTAATCATCACTTAGATCTTCAACATGTAGGGGTTGAGTATTATAACTTTCACTTTTGGTTTGTCGAGGCGAACGACAGATAATGCACCACTAGAAAAATGATTAAGGCATTAGGCTTTCTAGCACTATTGCCAAATCAGCTTGTTCCCCATGTGATATTTTAAGAGAACATCCCCCTAGTGAACCACTTTGAGTCTTTCAATAAATAAATATTTTTTTTGCAATCATATCTCTTTACCTAGCCTAAATATACTATTATCCAAACCTTGTTCTAAAAATGATTGGAGTTTAAGAGACATTTCATTAACAACGTGAACTTACAAAAGAAATTCAGGTTGGAAAAGAAGATAAGTGTGGGGAGTTTCTCTTCTAAAAAAAAAGAAAAAAAAAGAAAAAAATAGAAAATAAAAAATAAATCAAAGTGCTATGAGTTGCAACTAAAAATGAGATGTTGCAAGATGAATAAAAGGGGTCTAATTCAATAATAATAGGCCACAGTGTTGAAATTTGTGGAGTTTGAGAATTCTTCATCAATAAATTTTATGTCTCTAATTCCATGAAGTTTTTAGAACTTTTGTTGCATCCTATCCTTTTTTTTCTTAGCTACATCACTACCCTTTGGCCCCATTACAATATTTGTTGAAAACCTTTTGATTTCGTGCGGTGCCTTCAGTGTAGTGGAGACTTGCACCAAAGGAAGAGCCAATGATGTTTAACTTTTCTGTTAGAGATTGGGTGATGATTTTTGTAAGGTTTTATGAGAATTCACT
The DNA here is from genome assembly GCA_019321725.1 of Paulownia fortunei. NCBI lineage: Eukaryota > Viridiplantae > Streptophyta > Magnoliopsida > Lamiales > Paulowniaceae > Paulownia > Paulownia fortunei. The sequence goes on along the minus strand of CM033120.1, from coordinate 4,082,427 downwards.
TATTTGAAGCATGTGTAGTTTCGTCACTATTGACATTAACTATCCAAACACATACTTGAGTATGCTTATTGTGGAAATGCATTAACTTTTGAATGACTAAGAGTTAAACTCAACACTTGTTTGATTTTATTTCCATATTACTTTGTTGCTTCATGAGAATAATAGTTGGAAGATAGTTATTATAGTTGTTTGTGGGTATCACTATTGAAAACTTTCACGAGACTATAACTCATCTTTTATGGGTCACCTAGGGGTTTAAAGGCTTGTTGCATATGCTAAATGCAATCGTGATTTCCTACAAAAGTGGATTAGTTTAGGTTTGTTTTAGGCTTGCTCGAGGACAAGCAAGGGTTAAGGGTGGGGGAATTTGATAAGTGCATATTTTGACATATTTTTGTATCAAATCCTTTATACTTTTCTTGCTTTATTTTTGTTAATTATTATTTTATTAATATTTTGTGTTAGAAAATTAATGAATATAAAAAGATCAAAAGAAGAATATTTTCAGACTTGTGCAATTATTATTTTTTGAGCATAACTTCATGATCAAAAGCCCTATAGACTTTAAGCTTGTTTCATTTGAAAGCCAAGAGATAGAAGTACAACTTTTTTGTTGGAAACTCAGCCTAATTCAGTCTTGATTATAGTAGAAAATTCATCCATTTTAGTACTCTCTAGATGTCCTTTTTTCTTTCTCTTTTTTTCTTCATGAGTTTCTTATTTCTCTTCTTTCTTTTTGATTTTTTCTCCTCTATGTATTTCTCATTTTCTTGCATCGCCGCCAGTCACCAACGCCACCAGTGCACCACCATCTCCCCATCTTTTCCTCTTTTTCCTTCAAAACTATTTGTAGTACGTAATAATTTTTCCATGTACACAAACTAAAATCTAAAAAATATTTTGAGTATTATCATCTTCTTGATTGAGGACTGGATGTGAATACAAAATGAGCGCTCTATGATCCACTGTTTATGCAAGAAAAGGGAAGAAAAAGCTCTACATTTCTGGGTTCTTTATTTAGGTAGAAGGGTATCTTGGTGTAATTTCACATTGCATTTCAGGGATAAAATAGGTAATTTGGTTTGTGTAAGGCTGGTGGGCTACATTAGGATTATTTGATTCCACCCATTGGGTGGGATTCATATCCAGCATTTAATCCATTATTTTCAAATTAATACTGGGCTTGCCATTATCTATTGGGCCTCTATCATGTAAGGTAAACATCAAACTAAGGTGAATTATTTATTCAATCTAGACTTATTCTTCAAAGTAAATAGGGCCATAAGGAATTACAGATGTTGCATATACTGATTACAGGTAAGAACTTCAGATGTTGACATACTAATTTTCCTAAATGGCGGCAAAAAATGAAGATAAGTTCTCAGCTCAGTTTTTTAAACATTAAAGTTATTTGTCCTACAATGTATCAAATATAATCTTTTTTTGTGCACCATATAGAGAAGTGGTGGCATAGAATTCAGAATCTTTCCATGAGTATTGTTCTAGAATAAATAATAATTGATTTTCATAGGTCAAAATTCAAGGTTGAGTTTTCTCCAACCACTGGACAATGACGAGACATAAAAAAATCTCAAAAAAAAAAAAGCAAGTGTGGCAAAAGTTTAAATGACTAGACAATACACAGTGAAATTAGATCTTTGAAAGGTGTATCCAGAGGGATTTCATCTTGAGGTCCTCATTTTCATGAAATTCCCACTCATGTTATAGAACAGATTAAAGCATGCTTCTCTACATCTAAATTGGGAGCCATCAGAATGTTTTCATGAAATTCCCACTCATATTATAAAATTAGCCACTTATGCTTCACCAATGATATTCTATCATCTTTGCAAGGGTGACTTATCTTCTATGGAAGCCATCAGAATATTTTCTAAAATTTTGCTTATTTATCTCGCATTATGCCAAAGATGCAGAAATATAAAGCTGCTTCTCTAGTGATAAGTGGATGTAAAATTTGATATTCTTATGGAGTCAGGTTTAGAGAAGGAAAATTTCCATAGCTTTCCTTTGTCACCTCCAAGCATAAAGCAATTGAATGCAAAGCATTAGTGGATAGTCACATGTGACATAAGCTTGTCACATGCTAGTGATAGGTGCATATTTTGACATATTTTTGTATAAATTTTTTATAATTTTCTTTCTTTATTCTTGTTAATATTATTGTTTTATTAATGTTTTGTGTTAGAGAATCAATGAATACAAAAAGATAAAAAGAAGCATGTTTGCAAACTTGTGCAGTTTTTGTATTTTGAGCATAACTTCATGATCAAAAGTCCTATAGGCCTGAAGCTTATTTCATTTGAAAGCCAAGAGATAGAGTGATTATAACAGAAAATTCGTCCAAGTGGTTGCACAAAATGGATCACCAAAATTCGGATCAGAGTTCAGCCCAATATTGACTTATTTGACCAATTGGGTCATATCTCTTAAGCCTAAATTTATTTTGAGTTGAAATTTGGATATGTTATATAAAAGGGGTAAATAAACAAGTTTGTTGAGACAATATGGTGAGTAAATGTGTCAAAATGGTAAAAACATAGGTTGCAAGTTGTTGATACTGTTAAAGGATGACTCTTGGACATAATTCGGTAATTTGATCATATCTCCATCATCCGACCACCAAATTTGATAAATGATATATGAACATATATCATCACCGAAAGATCTACAATTTTTGTTCTTTACTCATCATCAAAATTTGGTTGTATCTAGCCAAAACATGCAATTTAATTCGGTAGGTGATGACTTAGTGTAAGAACTTACTAACTCTTGGAAACTAGCATACCACTTGATTAACCCCTCCATTATTAGTTTGGCCTTTAGCTTACTTCAAGTACTATAAATATGCCATGTATTAAGTTTGTAAGAGAGGGGGGGAGAGGGTAGAGGGTTTCTTTAGGCTAAGTTTTCTAGTATGTATGATTTCTAGTAATGTAAGTTTTCTTGTAGTAATAGAAATGAATTCTCTAGTTTTTCTTCTATTTTTACTCTTTCCTACTTTTATTATATCTTTTTAAATTTTATTTTACTGAGAAAAAAGGGTGAACCTCTTGATGGAGGAAGATGAATGATTATAAGGGTAGAAAATATTTAAGTATGTTGTATTATTATTTTGAGTTTTGATCTAAACCCTACTTATTTTGTGGTGATTCTTGATTTATGTATCTCCATTGACCCAACAAATACTTGGGTTCATTTAGCTTATTGTACGGTTTTACCTCACCGACTGCTAATGTGAAACCTAAATTTGTTGTTGACAAAGGTGTGCATAAATGCTTGATCCCATAAATAAGTGTTGGCGTTAAGAGATAATTTGCAATAGTAAGACAATATCATGATTACTTTATTGAATGAGTTATTTAATAATATCTTTCTATTGGAACCTTTATTATGTATGGATTCCAATATTATAAATTAATAGAGGTAAAAAGAATAAATAACTATTTTTCTATCCAAAACTCAAGAGTAGATCCTTAATCCTTAGTACTTTTATTACTTTGGTTTTTCTTTAGTTACAACATACATTAATTGTTCATATATTTTGATTCACATAAATCTCATTTTTTTAGAATTATAATCTTGAATTCTTCAAACAACTTTCCTGTGGATCAACCTCAAACTCATAAGAAATTTATTACTTAATACAACCTGCACTTGGATTTGCAACCTTAAAGTTGTAGCAAGTTTTAGGTGCCGTTGCCGAGAAGGCAAGGTAAGTATTCAGGTTTGTTAATATTTTTTCTTTGTAAATATAGTTTGTTTATTTTCTTTATGGATATATGGTTATATGGTATCGTAGTCATAATTCTTAGCGTTTAGTTAGAAATAATTCTGAAACTTTGTTTGGAAATTTATTTGAATCATCTCCACACACTTCCACCATGGCTGAAAATGAAAATCAATAGGTGCGTATCATGCGTTATTACTTGCAACTTCCTTGACATTCTTCTCCTTCTTGTTTTATTTTTCCTCTCAATGCAAATAGCTTTCAATTCAAGCTAGATATTATCCCTTTACTTTCTAATTTCCATGGTTTAGTCTCTAAAAGCTCTTACTTGCATTTGAAAGAATTTGATGAAGTATGTGCCACTTTTGATGATCAAACTTGCACAAATGAGATTGTTAAGCTCAAATTATTATTATTTTTGTTAAAAGATAAAGAAAAAAATTGGCTTAATTCTTTAAAACCTAGGTCAATTGGCACTCAAGAAATGCAAGCTGAATTTTTGAAAAAATTCTTTCCAACCCATAAAACTAATGCTTTGAAAAGACAAATTCAAAATTTTTCTCAAAATTCTAATGAAGCTTTCTTTTAATATTGGGAAAGATTTAAAGATTTGTTGAATTCATGCCCATACCATGCTTTTGAAAAATGGTGCCTAATTAGTTTCTTTTATGAAGGTTTAACTCTTGAAATAAAATAATTTGTTGAAACAATGTGTAATGGTGAGTTTATTGATAAATAACCTAATGAAACCCTAGAATATCTAGATCATTTGACAGAAAACTCTCATTCATGGCGTAGTGTTAATTCTTCCCAAGGTTCTATTAGATCTAATCTTACTAATAGTAATAAATAAAAATATTACCTTAGTCAAGAAGATGATCTAAATGCTAAGCCTTTAACAAGAAAAGTTGAAGTCATGAAACTTAAAAAAATAAAGGAAATCAAATATGTGCAAGAGGAAGAAGTTTGTAGCAATTGTAAACTTTTGGGGCACTCCACCAATGAATGTTCAAACGTTCTGGTACAAGCATTTTTCATTAACACATTCAAAAAACCTTTCCATTCTCCATATTTTGAAACTTACAATCCACAATAGAGAAATCATTCCAATTTCAGTTGGCGAGATGATAACCATGCCCAACCACTGCATTCACAAAAACTACCAAACTTTCATTCTTATCCAACTCCACATACAAAATCCCTTGAGGAGACTTTGCAAGCATTTATGCATGAACAAACAAATATCAATAATCAGACTTCACAAGCTATCAATGAGATCAAAAGCACATTTTCAACACTGACAACTTCTTTGCGTACTCATGAAAAAGGTAAATTTCCTACTCAACCTCAACTTAATCCTTCCACTCAGTATCATGTTTCTTCTTCATGTAAAAATTCAGTCAAGGAGGCTAATTCAGTGATAACTTTTGGGAATGGAAAAGTTATTGATAAGACTATTTATCCAAGGAGAAAGTTTTTAATCCACCTTCAGAAATGAAGAATGGAAATAGTCTTGACGATGAAGGTAAGTTTGAAAAAGGTACGTGTGAAAATGATGAAAAAAAAAATATTTACCTTCAACACCCTTTCCTCAAAGATTGCAAGCAACTCAGAAATTGAACTCAAATGCTGAAAATTTTGAAAATTTTAAACAAGTCAAGATTAATATTTCATTGTTGGATGCAATTAAGTAAGTTACACCTTATGCCAAATTTTTGACAAATTTGTGTATAATCAAAAGAAAATATCATGTACAAAAGAAGGTATTTTTAACTGATAGTGTTAGTTCAATTATTCAAGAATTCACTCCACCCAAGTACAAAGATTTAGGTTGTCCAACTATTTCATGTATCATAGGAAACAATAGAAAAGACCGTGCTTTGCTTGATCTTGGTGCTAGTGTAAATATTCTACATTTCTCAGTTTATGAACAGTTAGGTTTGGGAGAACTCAAACCAGCTTCTGTTATACTCCAACTAGTTGACCGTTCGATTAAAGTTCTAAGGGAAGTAGTAGAAGATGTGTTGGTATAAATTGATAAGTTTAATTTTTCAGTTGATTTCATTATTTTGGACACAGAGGCTGTTGCACATACACATACACAAATTCCCATCATTTTGGGTCATCATTTTCTTGCAATTTCAAATGCTTTGATCAATTGTAGAAATGGTATTTTGAAGTTATCATTTGGAAATATGACTTTGGAACTGAATGTGTTTAATGTTTGTAAGCAATCTGCAGAAGATGTCACAGTACAGTAAGTGGATTCAATTGAGGAACTTGTTCATGAATACTTTACTACCACTAACTCTTCAGATTCTTTGGAGACTTGTTTTCAAATTGAAAGTATTTGTAAAAAGGCACACGCTAATACTATCTCTGAATTTTTGCAAGTACAAAAAAAATGTTTTTGGAAGCCAAGGTTTGAAGAACTTTCATCATCAACAGTAAAATCTATTTCATCAAGTATTAAAGCTCCCGTGGTTGATTTGAAACCTTTACCAGTTGATTTGAAATACTCTTTCTTGGGTGAGAATGAAACTTTTTCGGTAATAATTTCTTTCAAACTCGATGCATCTCAAGAAGGTAAGTTGATCGAAACTCTGAAAAT